>JALBZD010000227.1:0-44538 GCA_038050675.1 Globisporangium cylindrosporum | reverse complement strand
TTTCTTGTGCGTGTGCGTATATTTGATCTGTTAGCTTGTGAAGGAGCTCTTTGAGTGAACCTACCTATGGACATCCATCCACAGGGCGAGAACCTGCTGATCACCGAGACATTCCGGTGCAAGCTGAGCGACTTTGGGCTCTCGCGCAGCCTCAACCCCGACTCGAACGCGCAGACCATGTGCGGCACGCCGCGGTGGCTTGCGCCGGAGGTCTTCCGCGGTGAGGACTACTCGGAGAAGATCGACGTCTACTCGTACGGCATCGTGCTCTGGTGAGGATAGGATAGGATGTCTAGTTGATGAATGGTTGAAGTGCTCGTTTCCCTATTGTACCAATGTGTGCACTGACTGACACCACAAACTCCTATTTTAGGGAGCTGTTCTGCTTCAAGAAACCCTATTTGGACCAAGACCCGATCAACTTGGCGTACATGGTCGCGCACGAAGAACTCCGACCGGAGCTCCGCGACCACATCCCCGAGATCCTCATGCGCCTCATGCGCGCGTGCTGGGACGTGGACCCCACGAAGCGCCCGTCGTTCAGCACGGTCGTGTTCCTCATCGAGGAAGCGCGCAATGCTGTGCCTTTGGGGCTGGCGATCGATGTGTCGCGACCATACGCCGAGTCGCTGGCAGCGTACAGGCGGCATACGAAGACCACCAAGTCGTACGGACTCACATCTGGGATGCTGTAGCAGCAAGCAGGCAAGCAAGCGACCGACCAAACAACTGCTGCTGTTGCTGTGTGTATCCCATCCATTCACCTGTGTGTTTTCTGTTAGTTTAGGAAAACTCGTGCGATTTTCAGGGATGGATTTGCAAGTTGGCACATGGCTTTCTTTGTCTACGTCAAACTTCAGACCTGACCTGGCAACTTCAACGTGCAAAAGTCGCATGCTAATATAGGATAGGGCAAACCAAAACAGGTGTACGCAGATGGCAGCGAGCGCATTCGACAAGCGCGCTGAGCTGAGCGTAACGACATGCTTCAGTCTTCCATCGTCGTCACGCATATGCGGGTTTCATATATAACGCTAGTGCAGAAGACACATGGCTTTCGTTATGGCTGCGCAAGTCGCTGGTGACAGCTTGCGGATGACAGGTGCAAGTTGCCGCGTGCTTTCGGAGTGAGTGAAGTTCGCACGTGGTGAAACGCAACAAACAAACAGGTCGAGGTTGGTGACCATGCCGCAGTGGCAGAAAGCTCTCGTGGCTTGCTCGCAGGTCGCCAGTATCTTGGCAATCGCTCGGAGGCTTTAGCGGAAAACGCAAGTTTCTTTTCACGTGCGCGGCTAGGGCTGGCAGCCAAATGGATCACTCTCCCATGCTCGCCTCTATTGTGTGCGTATCACTCAAATTGAGATCAGTTTATCTATTTAAAAGGCTATTTTCTAGCATCAGTTGTACTATATTTCACATATTTTGCGATAATATAAAGCGTATCCTACTGTAAAAAGGCGTAGAAAGCTTCGCGTGCGTGCACATGTCAACGGTCGCCATGACGAGGGCAACGTCAGGCGTGAATGTTGGGGGTCCAAGTCCCGGTGTTGTGATTGGCTGAATGTGCAAACAGTGCGTTCACGTCGCCATCTCTTGAAGAAAAAAAGATCCAAGTGGAGTGAGCGTGCGCGACGGCGACGGTGGAAGCCCCGGAAGACCCGACGGGCGGACGGACGGCGGTTGACCAACTGACTGACTGCGCGAATCTACTCCCATATTCATTCCCGCATTTGCGTCCAGCCGCTCAAGCCACCGCAGCAGCACCAGCAAGCAGCCTTTTCACACCCGCCGCCACCACATCTCTATCGCCATGTCGGAGTTTAACGCCACTGCTGCCAATGTGCGCGTGCTCGGCCACGTGAGCGACGCGTTCCGTACGGTGCTCACCCCGGACGCGCTGCGCTTCCTCGCGTTCCTGCACGGGAACTTCGAGGCGCGCCGCCAGGAACTGCTCGCCGCGCGCGTGCAACGCCAGAAGGAGATCGACGCCGGCATCCTCCCGGACTTTTTGCCGGAGACCAAGTACATTCGCGAAAGCGAGTGGCGCGTCGCGTCGATCCCGAAGGACCTCGAAGACCGCCGCGTGGAGATCACTGGCCCCGTGGACCGCAAGATGGTCATCAACGCGCTCAACTCGGGCTCCAAGTGCTACATGGCGGACTTTGAGGACTCGACCGCGCCGACGTGGTTCAACCAGGTGGACGGCCAGGTGAACCTCGTGGATGCCGTGCGCAAGACGATCTCGTACACGCAGCCACAGACAGGCAAGAAGTACACGCTGAACGACAAGATCGCGACGCTCCTAGTGCGTCCGCGCGGCTGGCACTTGGACGAGGCCCACGTGCTCGTGAACAACGAGATCATGTCGGGCTCGCTCTTTGACTTCGGTCTCTACTTCTTCCACAACGCCCACGAGCTGGCGGTGCGCGGGTCGGGCGCCTACTTCTACCTGCCAAAGCTCGAGCACCATCTGGAAGCCAAGCTCTGGAACGATGTGTTCGTGGCGTCGCAGGCGTACTTGGGCGTGCCGCGCGGCTCGATCCGTGCCACGGTGCTGATCGAGACGATCCTCGCGGTGTTCCAGATGGACGAGATCTTGTACGAGCTGCGCGAGCACTCGTCGGGGCTGAACTGCGGCCGCTGGGACTACATCTTCTCGTACATCAAGAAGTTGCGCAACCACGCCAAGTTCATTGTGCCAGACCGCTCGGCGGTGTCGATGACCACGCCGTTCATGGCCTCGTACGTGAAGCTGCTCGTGCGCACGTGCCACCGCCGCGGCGCGCACGCCATGGGCGGCATGGCGGCGCAGATCCCGGTCAAGAACGACCCTGCTCTCAACGACAAGATCTTGGACGCTGTGCGAGAAGACAAGGCGCGCGAAGTCGCTGCGGGCCACGACGGCACGTGGGTGGCGCACCCGGGGCTCGTGCAGATCGCGCTGGACGCGTTCAACAAGGGCATGCCGCAGGCGAACCAGATCTCGTTCGTGCCGGAAGCCGGCAAGGACACGACTGCGGCGCAGCTGATCGAGCCTGCTAAGGGTCCGATCACGTTCGCCGGCCTGGAGGAGAACATTGACGTGTCGCTCGTGTACACGGAGGCGTGGCTGCGCGGCAGTGGCTGCATCCCGCTGCACAACAAGATGGAGGACGCGGCGACGGCTGAGATCTCGCGCGCGCAGGTGTGGCAGTGGGTGCGCCACGGGTGCAAGACCGTGGACGGCAAGAAGATCACGAAGGCGCTGGTGCTCGACATCCTCAAGCAGTGCGTTGCGGCGCACTCGGTGAACGCGCACGCTGGCAACAAGTGGGCGTTGGGAGGCGACGTGGTCGGCAAGATCCTCACGGGTGACGACATGGTGGACTTCCTCACGCTGCCGTGCTACCCGCACATTGTGCAGCTTGGTTCGTCACTCTGAAGCTAGAGTCCCCGCTCGATGGTGCCTTGGTCCCGGGCGCTGGGACGTTGCTTCTTGCTTGAGCTTAAGCTTATTCGTTCTTGCATTTACGAACTGGTTGGCTTGGTGCGCACAAAACAAAGAGATCGTCGATAAGATATTATATAGAGCACACGAGCTCGTCATCTCATAATTCAAACAAGAAAAAGAAAAACACACACACATTATACACTTGGTCATATTTCTGGTCGATAAGTGGTTGGCTTGTCTTCTTGCACATCTATGCATTGTACGAGCCATAGAGCACGCGCGTCAGAGAGGAGCCGCCCACGTTGCCCTCGCCTCGTGCACGCGCACGCTCGTACTCTTCCTCTTGTAGCGCGCGCGCCTGGCGCTCCGCCATGAGCAGCTGCTCCCGGTCTTCCGCCAGCACCAGCTCGCGCACCGTGTAATCGTCAATGCGCGCGACTTTCTCTATCGGCACGCGGTGCTTCAGTCGCGGCAGCAACCAGAGGAGCGCGTTCGGGTCTGAGTACGATTCGTAGATGCGCGGGTCTGACGACGCCTTCAGGTTCGAGTACGGGTCCAGCATGAAGATCAGCGACGGATCCATGCCGACGTTCTCGTACGCGATGATATCGGTCGGTCGATTACCAAAGCCCGCAACGAACACCGGGTGCTCCACCACGCGACCAGCATGGATCAATGTCAGCTGAATCTCGTTCAGTACGTGAGCTTTGAACACGTGCGGATTCTTGTTTACGACCTCTGTGAACAGAGCGCCAGTCAAACCGTTCGAGTTTGTGATCAGTGGACCTGGTGGCAATGAATGCGAGTGCTGCGTCGCGTTCTCCAAGTGGGTCCTTGACGCGGTCGCCCAGTCGATTGGCCGTGCCGTTAAATACACGATCTTCATATCTAGTTCGTGCAGCTTTGTGAAGAAATCGCACGCGCCTTTGTGCAGGAAATCATACTGCCCGAGGCGCAGCGTGCGGATGTGGCCTTCGACGTCACTGATCGTCAGAGTTCCGTCGAGATCAGCGACCACGACAGATTCGTTTGGACCCCAGATGTGGAGACGCGACTCCACATACCGGAACGTATCTGAGGATTTCTGATAGTGCTCGAATCGAACATAGTTAGGATGCTCTTCACTCAGGTCTGCGAACAGCAAGTCACCGACAGGGGGAGTCAGCCCGCCTACATTCAAAGCGCAGCGAAGAAAGTGAGTCGGACAGACTGATGATATCAATACACGAGGCTCAGAAGAAAGCGTACCAGTGACGAATGCACAGCGACCACGCTCTAGGAGCTGCATCTTCGTCGGCAGTTCCTTTCCATTCACGAATACACGCACCATGTCACCGACACCCGTGGTGATATTGGACCGAAATCGGGACCATCCAAACGCGACCTACAACGAACCAACAAGTGTACAGACAAAAAGTCAGTCAGTATAGTTTCGCAATAGCAGACGGGCATGAGAAGAATGCGGCAACATACATGCCAAGGCGTAGTGAAGTACTCGTTTTCTGTGCTGCGTACAGCAATGATGTCCACAGCATTACCCGAGACTTTGTGCGACGGTGACAATGGAGCAGCAGTCGCATACGTCGCTGCAGTCACTGCCGCCGGAGTGGAGTTTGATCTTGAGAACGAAGCTGATCCAGAATACATGCTGTACTCAGATGTGTCAGTGACCACCGACTCGGATGACTCCAGCGTCTTGACGACCGCAGCCATCGGGAACAGCTCGAACCCGCCGTCTTCCACTCTTTCTTCATCAGCTGGCGCGGTGGCTCTTGTTATCTGGATAGGGGCTTCTTTGACCGGCAGCGCTTCAACCTGCTCTCTCTCCTTCTCTGTCGGACCTGCTGCCGCCATCGGGAACAGCTCGTAGTTGGACGGTGACGACGGTTCTGCGTTCACAGGCTGTATTTGGGCGACCGTAGTCGTCGTTGTCGTTGTCGTCGTCACAGTCGATATGCTCAGGGGCGCTGAGCCAAACAAATGAAAATCTTCGTGGTCATCGTGTGTCTCATTCACTGAAACGGGGAGCTGCTGCTGTGCGACACGAGCACCGCTCTGCTCCATCTCTCCAAACGCTGCTGCTCCTGCTGCTCAATTGTGGGTGGCGGTTGTGGCGAAGTGAAGCCGTGTCTTGTCGCTCGCCTCTTCTCTCTGTGAACTCGTATGCGCTATTAATAAAGAGAGTGAAAGGCGGTCGCTGGCGTGCTCGTCTCTCGCGCTTTGCTTCCTCGCTTCCTGCTTCCTGCTTCTTCGTCCCCTTCTTCTGTTCTGTCATCTCATTCGGAAATAGACAGCCAAACCAAACACCACAAGACAAAATCGTACTTTAAGGAATTCTGGCGGTACTGTGTTACTTCAACCCCTCACAATTGCTCATTTGTCATTGTCGTCATCCTCGCCGTAATCATGCGCATCAACATTTCTCAATGCGCCGACCGTTTGCCTCCCTGTCCATTCCGACGAAGGCCGAAGCGGCTGGATGACGCAGATCTGCACGGGGACACTCGCGCGAGCGCGCTTAAGCGCCAGTTGCAGCATTCGCCGCATGCCCTCTCCTGCATGCACACAGGTGATACACAAGTACACGAAGATGCACGTTCTCAAAACGTCAGTCTGGTCCAAACATATGCGTGTCTCATCAAGGGAGCGGAGCGAAAGTTGGTGCGGACTGTTCCCACCTGTCGAGCTTAGTCCAGAAGGTGCCGCGAATGGCCCGAGAAGCTCACACAGCGGTGCTAGAACGAGGAGTCGATACCCGTCGCTTTGCTCCTGAAAAGGAATTGGAGCGTTAGAAATCCTCACTTGCAAACACCACCGAAAAAGTGCGTCCAGTAGCGTACGCACCTTCCACATTCGCTGCACTTCGCTTATCTCACACAGTGCTTGAAAGACATCGCGACATTGAGTGAGGGATATACGCTGCAGAGACGCATATGACGCATCGGACAGAGGAATGTCTGCCGAGGCGTTCGCGTGTGGCAAAGTCTACAGCAGAGCACACAAAGGAGAGCGTTTTTGAGAGTCAATGGAAAAACATCATAGACAAGAGCAAAAGCGGCTTGAGAGCAGTATCTTACATTCGCCAGTCGTCGCTGCAACGCGACTGCTAGTAGCTTTGATATCAGCGGGAGATTCGACACGAGGAACAGCACCCGCTGTCCCTCTAGCGCCACTGACACAGCAAGCTCAATGCAGTCCTAGCGGGAGAAATTACACAAGCAGTTCATTACCTTAACAATGAGTAATTTTGAACTGGAGGTACGCCATGACACACCTCTAAACTCGGCATATCTGCATTTTGCAGTGGTGTGGTTCGTTGTGCCGAAAACTGGGAATCGTGACTGCCGAAGTCGAATACACAGAAACACACAGATATGAGATCATCGCGTCAAGGCCAACGTATGCTTGCTCATTGCCGCACCTGTCGCCATCATCAAGAAGCGTCGACATGCGAATAGGCTTCGCCGCACAAATCGCAGCTGCCTGTTTCCGGATCTGAAGCAGCTTTCGCGAGTGGAGACTCTCTGAGAATAGCTGCTCCGCAGTCATGTCCAGCAAATCGTCACCGTTAGCAGCAACGCCATCAGCACCACTACTAGTAGTAGCAGCAGTCGTCGTAGTAGTAGCAACAACACCACTAGCGCGGTGGTTCTCAACTGCCTCGTGCAGCAGCAGACGCTTCAGCCGCGGCATTTCTTGTCAACACCTGATTGATTGCTGTCGTTGGAAAAGTGGTCGCCTGCGCTCATGCACATTCATTCCCACACTGCTCGTATAGAGGGAGATTTCCTTCGACTCCTGCTCTTATAGAGGGTACTGCTTCTTTTGGTTCACGCCGCTTTTTATCTTCTGGGTGGGTTGAAACCGCGCGTTCGGAAGGAAAAAGAAGAGTACGAGTGCTGCTGGCTGCTTCATGCCCTCTCCACCGCTATCGCCCCCGCTCTTCGCCGCTGCTGCCTCTGCAGGGAACGACCACCTCCATGACTCACTCGTAGACTCGGAGCAGATCCAGATCGAGCTGCTGCAGCCGGAAGCGCACGCCGTGGACTTGCTGCTGCTGAGCTCGCCCCCTGCGAGCCAAAAGGACGACGAGGACGATGAAGAGCTACGCAACTTTGACAGCGACAGCCCTCTTTCTGCTACCGCTGCTGCTGTTATCACCGGCACGCTAGGAGAAGACGCGTTCGTGTATGTGGACGGTGCTCTTTTCGAAGCGCCTCGGGTGGTGGAGAAGTCGCATAGTAGCACCATGGCGACGGTAGCGATGACTGTGGTGGAGAACGGGGATGGAAGCGGGGGTGATGAGAATGACATTCGCGCGAATCGAGGAGAGCTCGTGCTTGCTTCTTCGAGTGACCACGACCAACAGAAAGAGCGAGAGAGGACTGAACTTGTGCAGATGATTCTCGAGTCGATTGCGAATGTCCCGGTGGCAGTGGAGCGGATCCACACGAATGAGAAGCTTCGTGCTGCGCTTCGAGAAGAAATGGGCGACGAGAACATCCTCCTCCGTCGCTTTTTCAACGATGCGTCAGTAGGTGGCGGATTCAGCAGTGGTGGGGACGACTATATGGCTGCTCACAATGGCGGAATGATGTACAACCACAGTGGTGTTGGAAATCTGGACGGTGACGGTGGTGATGTCGATGAGGAAAGTGACAGTGACGAGAGTAGCGGATTTGGTTCAGACTACGAGAACGACCTTGCGGAAGCAGTGAACCAGCTTTGCATGACGGACGACACGCTGGTCGCGATGGAGAAGAAGATGTCCGCTCCGATCGCTATCAACTCGGACGCGTTTGAAGTCAGCTCGAATCGGACGTCCAACTCTCCGCAGTCGTCAATCAACTATGGCGCTTCACCTGGGAATTTATCCCAAGACGGCGAGCCGGTGTCTGCCCTGTGGCCGCGCCAGCCACACCAGTTTGCGTTCACGCAAGAAGAAGAAGCAAACATGAGAGGCGAAGATGAGGTTTACAGTGAGATCATTAGCTCCATGTGCGAAGACGAGAGTTTCCAGGGAGAAGAAGGTGACGAAAGAGAAGATGACGATGACGACGACGACGATGATGGTGATGAAGACGACGAGGAAGATGAAGAATACGACGATACTGTGAAAGTGTTCCAAATGGACGAAGATGACAACATCATGGACGGGCACATCAGCGGGTACAGAACGAGACGAGCATTTACTTCATCTGGTGAGTCTGCGTCGGACAGACCGTCGACAGAAAATGGAAATGGTCTAGCTCACGGAGATGACGAAGAAGACGAGGACGACGACCACTCGGATGGCGAGGGTGAACACGAGTACGAAGTGGTCGAACTTCGAATCATTCGCGAGAAGAACAAAACGGGCTTCGAGCCCAGTCGTGACTGGAGACCACGCGTTGGGAGTCTGGTTGGAGGGAGATATAAGGTGCGCATTTGTTTACTATTCAGTATCATATGAAGTTGCTCTTTCTTGTGGTGTTGACGATCTGAACCCGTGTGCATTTCAGGTCGAACTGGCGATCGGAGAAGCAGTGTTCAGCCGCACATACAAGTGCGTCGACACGACTACGAACCAGATTGTGTGTCTGAAGATCATCAAGAACAACAAAGAGTATTTCGACCAGGGTGTGGACGAGATCCGCTTGCTTCAGTTCATTGCGGGCAACTGCAACGTCGACGACAAGCACCTGGTTCGCCTGCTCGACTACTTTTACTTTCGAGAGCACCTGATTATCGTCACCGAGGTAACACACGCCATCGCTTTTGTGCTTCTGTCTATGGAAAACGTCTGACCCAAGTGTGTATACCCACTTATCCAAATAGCTCCTCCGCGACAATTTGTACGAGTTCTCCAAGCTGCTGATGGAGAGAGGCGTGATCAACTACTTCAGCATGCCTCGACTCAAGAAGATCGCGATTGAAGTGCTCGAAGCGCTCCAAGCGCTGCACTCGCTTGGCATCGTTCACTGCGACCTGAAGCCCGAGAATATCCTCATCAGCAGCTTCAATGAGTGTCGGATCAAGGTGATTGACTTTGGGTCCGCGTGCTTTGTGACCGACGAGCTGACATCCTACGTGCAGTCGCGCTCCTATCGAGCTCCAGAGGTTTGTTATTGTGCACTTCTTTAGATTAGTCAGTATATGATGTCGTAACTTGTGTCTAACAGCCACATGTGGCACATCTACTCGTTTGTCCCCCTCCAGGTGATTCTCGGTCTCTCGTATGATCAGAAAATCGACGTGTGGTCGCTCGGGTGTGTGCTCGCGGAACTTTTCACGGGCGAAGTGCTATTCAAGAATGACTCGGAGCAGACGCTACTGGCGCGCATCATCGCTGCAATAGGTGCGGGCGCACTTGGCCATAGGTTGCCCTTTGAACGGTCACATCATCGGAGCGAATTCTGATTGCCTCTTGATGCGTGGCTTACTATTATTGCACAGGTTTTGTGCCGTCGAACCTGCTGGAAGAGCGCGACGACCTGATCGACCAGTTTCAGGAAAACGAGCTCTTCGCTGTGGACGCGAGCGGCAACGGTGTGCTCGCGGGTTCGCTGCGGCTTCCGTCGCTGGAGCAGATCGTACAGACGGGCGACCGACTCTTCCTCGACTTTCTGCGCAGCCTACTACGCATCGACCCTTCATGGCGCTTGACCGCCACGCAAGCGCTCATGCATCCATGGCTCGCGCATGGCGTCTTTTCAGCACATCGTACCTAAATGAAGACTTCTCTCTCCCAAAAATGTACCCACTTTTGTCACCTTACCCAACGGAAAAAAAGAAGGCCGCGCGCCAAAATTCAAACAGCGATAGCCGACGACGGCGAGGACGACGAGGCAGCCCAGCTCTCTGCAGCGACAGCAGCTCAGTGGCGCAAGAGTGACAGCGGGCGCAAGTGGGAGTGCGGGTGCGTTGCATTGTGTGCGTTTGTGAGTGTGTATGTTGGTAGCTGCGTGCATGTGCATGTGCATGTGCGTAGCAGAGTTAGTGTCGTCTCTTTCTTCCACTTCCCGCATCGCTGCGTATGCTCGACTCCGTTATACGCATAGAGAAACAAACCATAGAAATACGTGAAAACGTTCATCTCGATCTCTATGCGTTTGCCTCGCGATTTTTGTATCGTATGCGTGACGTGGCGCGGATGCCATTGGCGGATGTGGAGGTTTGCTAATAATGGTCGTGGTGATATGATGCTTGGACTGACAGGAATAAAAGAAAGGAAGCACGAACGAGTCGCAATGGAGATTGCGATGCGTACCTACAGAAGTAACAACAGCAATAGCAATGCTGACGAGCAGCAACAGCAGCAGGAGCAGCGCCACCACCGCTACGCGCTTCGCGAGCGCTCCATGAACCAGCGCCTGAGCAGTGAGGACGAGTACAACAGCAAGAGCAACAGCAGCAACAACAACCAGAGCCACATCGACTACGATATGACGGAGAAATGGGCGGCATTCTACCCGAACGAGAACATCACTGTCATCACTCGTGGCAGCAAGCCAGTGCTGCCTCCGAATGGTACGAAAAGAAAGGCACAAGCGCATTTATAGCTGAAGCCTAACGCCGCATGCTTGATGCTACTGTTGTATTCCATTTAAGGATACGTGCCACTGCGCGTCGGCCATGAGCGTCAGAGCAACAACGCTAACGACGAGAACGAACCGCCAGTCGGGTGAGTCGTGCGAATCGTTTTGTCTCTAGCGAATGAGATCACGTGCACTTTCCACTCATCGCTGCCATGCACTCACACAAATAAACAGGTTCTCTCTCGACACGCTACTCTGGAACGAGAAGCTGCTAGAAGACCGTCTCACAGAGCTTAACGCGTGGACGCGGCGGTCGCCGCCCACCCAACGCCAGAAGCTCGACCGTATCAACTCTCTCATTAATCGCTGTAATAATAATTAACGCCCTCGTGAATGGTTTGATTGATCTGATAGACGCATTCTCCAGTCACTCCACTTCACTCCGCTCCCATTTACCTTAAACCTGCCTCGACATCTATTTTATCACAATGAGAGGCACTCGAAAGCCGTTTCGCCTCGCCCCGTGGCGCATTTGAAGCTTTCTCTCTGTCGCTTGGCTTTCATGAGCACCAAGTGAAGCAAGCGCTCATCAGTCACTCAAGCCAATCAGTCTGCGGTCGATGGGCTGTTGTATATCGAGGTATATCAAACATGACCTCACTGCTGCTGCACTGGCTGAACGACGAGCTCCAGCTGCACCGGCGCATCGAGGTCCTGGAGCGAGATCTCTGCAACGGGTATATCTTCGCTGAGGTGCTGCATGCATTCGGACTCGAGAAGCGCTTGGAGAAATACGAAGACAAGTTGGAGATGCTCTCGCGGATCCAGAACATGGAGTTGCTCGCGCAAACTCTGGAGACGCTCGGCATCCCGTTCCCAATGCGCCTGCGACGATCGATTCTGATGGAGGACCGCTCGGCGATCCTGCAGTTTCTGCTGCAGCTCAAGGAGTTTATCCAGAACCGCGGCAAGAAGCACTCTTCGAGGTCTCACGTGGTTGCAGTGAGCTCAAGAGTGTACTCTAACGGCTTAAAGACCGAAGAGAGCAAGATGCCGCAGGATGTTGAAGAGCGGTTCGTGGTGGAAACAGCGAGCAAATTTCACCCAAAAGAGGTCGAGTTCCGTAAAGACGTCAACATGGCCGTGCACCTGAGGAAGTTCGAGCAAGCCCAGTGGACTGCCGAGAACGAATTGTTTAAGGTAAGGCTCGTCTATTAGAATGCTTCCATTTAGCACGCCCACATTGCTCATGTGGCTTGCTGCTGTTGATGCTATTCTTTTAGTTTCAAGAAAGCCAAAAGGCTGCGAAAGCTGCAGACTCGGCGTCGGGGATCCACTCTGTGCGAACACATTTGAAGGAGAAGCGGGCGTTCATGAAAGAATGGGACAAGGAGCACCACGGCAAGTGGAAAGAGACCCAGGTATGTGTGCCTATAGAGTGCGAATGATCGGCTCGCTCTTCATTCCTACATTGCGCTAACACAGTGGACCTCATACTGCTATGGTGGTGTTGCAGCGGCTCTACCTGATGGCTGAGCGGGACGACTTGCGTCTCGAGCTGACGATGCAAGAGCGAGCGCGGGTACACGAGGAACGGAGGCTCTACTTCATTCAGAGAGATGCAAGCGAAGGCGTCGTGAATTTCGAAAACAATCTTACACGGCTTGGGCTAGGAGAAGCGTCAACCGCGAGCTCCGGTGTTCACTCGCTGCGAGCGATTTCTGCGACGGATGCTGGAGCGCTCGCCCATTTCCAGAAACTGGAGCACCGAGTCGAGGAGCTCGAGTTTCGTCCTTCAAACAATGTTAAGATGATGAAGGAGCTACGCGCGCGCCGAAAAGCTCAATTAGCAGCTGAGAAAGATCGGCGCATGCGACGGCGGAAATCCAACAGCGACCAAGCCTCAATTCAGAGCGCAGATGCTAAGAACAGCCTCCCCTTGGGCATTGAAAGCGATTTCCCATCGCCAGATACCCCAGCGAGTGCTGGATCAGGTGCAGCTGGCCTCTCAGCCAAGCCAGACACTGAGGTTTCAGTTCGTAACATCAGAGAAGAGTACCTAGATAACAAAAGAGCCGAGCTGGAAGCCAACTACGACCGTCTGCGAGAGTCCGGGACGCTCAAGAGAGAGTCCGACATGCAAACGCTGCTCGCAATTCGCGCACAAGGGTACTCGAAGGCAGACTTCTACAAGTGGGAAGTGTGCACAGATGCAGCGGAAGCGCTGATTAGTCTTGCTTTTGAGTGCGCCATGTTGAGGTATGTTACGGCATCGTGGAGACTTCCTATTGTTCCGCTTCAACTGATCCTTTCCGCATCATCACTGACAATTCCTGATATGTTGTTGTTGTCTGTTCAGTGGCTCCGGAAGACGCATCGATATGGAGCAGCTCAAGAGGAATGCGTTCCTTCGCGTTGTGCCGACAGAGAAGACGCAGCACAATCGTGATGGTAGTGGAAATGACGACGACGAAAAGTACGAGCTGAAGGAAATTGTCAAGAGCTTCTGTTTAGGCTCAGGAATGTGGGCAAAGTATTACAACGGACTCGAGACTCAGCCACCTGTGGGATCAGCTTCAATGCAAGAGTTTGTGCAGAGTATACTGGCTCCACCTGTTGCTCTGGACACAACATGGACTCGAAAGAACGGATTCAAGGTCGTCTGCGTATTCACTGAAGACACTGGTGGTGTCAGTGAAGCGTTTCCGCGGCGCGTGGCGATGGAGCGCGGCATGCAGTACGCAAATGTCGATCTGATCGTGGAAGAGTGCGTTCAGAAGAGCTTCGATCCGCAGAAGGAAACGGACGCAGCCGCCTCCTCCCTTTCAGAACGAGATGTAAGAGTTGCTACTCTTCCTTTCATCCATCGATTTGTTGATCTAGCTACTCAATCTAACTTGGCTTGTGTTTGTTGTGTTATTATCAGCGAGGACTCGGTGCTCTGGGCTTCAAAACGAGCGCGCTTAAGCAGAAAAACGTCGGGCTGTCTGAAGTACTGGCGGTTGAAATCGTGGCCAAGTACATCCAGCTGATGGAAATATCTGAATCCACTATTCAAGAGAGCAGCGGAAGTGAAGAGCCTACGCCTAGCGAACGTCCAGAGAGCAGAGGCTGCATCCTGCACAACTTTCCCAGGTTTGCATTTGTTGTTTTCGTAATGATTGTTCCGCACTCTTGAGCTCACATAGATTGTCGGTACCACTTTAGATCGCTTGAAGAAGCAAAACTATTCGAGAGAGCGCTGATCGAGATTATCGAGGACGAAGAGACTCGAACAAGCGAACTCGCTGCATTCGAGAGCGCACTTTCAAAAGGAGAGAGTAGTTCAGAGTCTGCCAGCTATGTATCCCAAGTGGATGCTGTTGTGAGTATCTCTGCTCCGCCCACACCGAAAGACATCACTTCAGGCGAAGAAGAGCAAGGACCGCCGTCCGCACCAGATCTGGGTCTTGCTGCTGCTATCACCGGGCAAGAGAGTAAGCGCGTGTCTCTGTTCGTGGCTGGCGCTGAGAAGAAAACGCTAGAGGTGCAGGCAAAGGCAGAGCAAGAGCAGGGAAACCTCCGGCGTCTTGAGCTCCGAGCGCAGCTGGAGGAGTTTTGGAGCCGAACGTCCCGCTTCACGAAGGTGAGACACGATGCATTATTCTTTGACGGGACATAACCCTGGCTAACGATGGCCATATTTGTAGATTGACCAGGCTGGAATGCATGCTGATGTGCTCGCTGAGCTGGTCCATCTGAGCATCGATGTCATGACAGATGAGTCACTCCTGGACTCACCGACGTCGCTGATATGCAGCGAAACCACACTTCCAGACCAGTTTCAAGCAGCTCGTGAGCAACGACGAGCTGGAATGGGTCCACTGCAGCGAGTGCTTTGGCTGCGAGCGTCCAAAGAGCTTGACACCACAGATGAGAGTCTGAACAGCATCCTGGAGAAGCTGAACGAGGTCGGTCATATGAGCGGTGAACACAACATAGCCTTGTCTTAATGCGTGGTCTGATTGCCATTGTTTCTTCTTCGCAGATGAACCAAACTCTAGAAAGCGAGCTGAGCACCAGGTTCAAGGTGATTCGTGACATTCTCCGCGAGATTTCCGCCATCAGCGTCCAGACGCGAGAGGAACTCGACGCGCAGCAGGAGGACTCTACTCCTCTCCAAGGCGTCCTCAACACTGTTTCTCTGAAACTTCAGGGCAAAGTGTCCACGCTAGCAAACAGAGAGGTTGGTGGTTCCCCGTTTCTATTGCCTCCATGACATTAGGTAGACAACGTTTATCATGTGCTGTCTCCTTATTTTTCCTAGCGGTTCTTCACCGAGTTGGAGGTGCTTCTTGGCGACCAAATCGATGAAAAGAGGCAGCAGGCGAACGCTTTCGTCGAGGAGCTGCGACAAAACCCAGCGCCGGCGATGGTCTCCGCAGTCAACAAGCTGTTTCAGATGCTTCCGTCCATCTGCTTTGTCCTGAAGGAGCACACTCTGGACAACATTCAGTTTCTGCAGCGCAACCTGTATGACCAGATCCCATTTCTCAGCGACTCGCAGAGCAGTCGAGGCGAAGTGACGCTCCCACAAAGAGTCCCAGGTGACGCGATCAATGCAGCGATCGAGATTTGTGCGCCGGATGCTTCTGTGAGCGAGTCGGTTGTCGAAGACGTCACGCACATCCTCGGGCAGGTCGCTTCGCAATTCTCCTTCCGACACTCCGACAACGAAGCTCACGAATTTGATGTGCTTCATGAAAAGAACGTTGTGGCAGCAGAGATCCGACGTTTACTGCAGCAGATCACAACGCTCTGCCGATTCGCGAACCAACTGAAACAGCGAGCGAGTGAAGTCTACACAAGCGATATCACGCGTCTTCAGCGGTACATCGCCGACGATTTGCAGTCCAAGAACGCGAGTGTCGACGCAGTAATGACCAAGGTCCGCCAACTCGGGCACGCCACTTGGCCAACACGGACGCGCATACCCCAAGAACGGTTGTCAGCGTTCGCGAGACGCTTACCCAGCAACCAGAGAGCACAATTTCTTTCTTGCGAGCACCTTCGTGCGTTGGTATCTGCGTTTCTGGAACGAGAGAAACAGAACCCCATGCAGTCTTGGCAGGCAAGCAAACAAGAAGAGATCCTCTCGTTGGTTCTGGATACGGCGCGTCGACACGACTTTCCTGGATCGTGGCAAGACTCGACGGCACTCGCTAGTGTCGTACTTGAGTTCGCTATAGCAGGCAGCGGCTCCGATTTCGACTCTGGTGAATCTCTGCTATCGTGGCGGCAATTCGTCTTTTCTGTTCTCTGCGCGCAGTTTCTCGGCTTTCCACGGGCGGATGACATCGGACAGATCGCGCAGCAGGCACTCGCATTGGTCGAAAGCAGCTCCAATCCATTCGAAGCCCTGCTTGGTCGCGAAGAATTCCTTCAGCTTCCACTATGGTTCGAGAAATCAGCTGACGTAGACAAACCGTTCCTTGCTGGATTGAAAGACCTCACTTTTTTGCTCCTCAGGACGACTGCCGATGACGATACTGCTTGTGTAAACCTTGTGCCCATGCTTCTGTTTTGCTGTCTTCACCCGTCGTGCGACCCTAAGATTCGCAGTGACTTCGGAGATCTCCTGCCAAACTACCCCAGAGGACTCGTCCGCGCTTTTCGTACACTTGCTCATTTGCAGCCCCAGCCTCAGCCTCAGCAGCAGCAGCAACAACAACAGCAAACCTCGCTCCAGGTCGACACGATCCAGTTCCGCAAGCTTCTCGACTTCGCTCGCGTCCCACTCGACAAGCAAAAGATCGGCGCACTCTGCCGTGCACAAGAAAATCAAGCAGCCCGAACAGACTGGCGCTGGAAAGCTGACGATGACTCGGACACCGCGGCTTTTCTGGATTTCTGCGACGCGTTCGACGCTCGGCTCGCGCGCCAGTTTCTCTTTGTGAACCCCTTCGACGCGCTGCTCAACTCGCCATCTTGAGCACCACTCTACTATAATAAAACCCCTTCGCTACACCGCTCGCTTCTCATAAGATCGTTTGCTTCCTTGCTGTCGTGCGGAATGTGGCATGCCTTGTCTTGCTAATGCTCCTCGCTCTCACTCCCTTCCTCGTCATGCTCGCCGTCCTCTTCATCCTGCGTTCGCACAGCACCAGCACCAGCACCAGCAGCTGGCAGTCTGCTCATCGTCTTCTTCTTCCTGGCCTTCTTGAGTACGTCTGCGTAGATCGAGTGCGCGAGGATACCCGCGAAGAGCCCGATGAAGCCCGCGGACGTGAAGCTGCGCGAGTACTTGATCGCGAAGAACGCCGCGATGACGCCGCCGGCGTACTTGAGCGTAATCTCGGTGCGCGGTTTGGCGTAGAGCTGCGCGATGACGGCTTCCAGCAGCTGCAGCCAACGCCTACGTGTCGTGGACGCCGCGTCCACCGCCGCGAGCACCCCCTGTGGGAGCGCCATCTTGTTGTGTGGGCTGCCGTTCATTATCTTCGAGGTGATTGAGATTTTTGGACGTGAGTATTTTCTTGCGATTTCGTCGCACGGTAGGCATGATAATATCGCCATATTCAGTTGCATTCGATTGTTTTGTAGATGTTATGATCTCTATAGTGGTTTGCTTGGCAGAAACAACGGTATAGAACCGCGCAGGTTTCTAGATTTCCAGCAGTGCACCATTGGTCAATACTAACTTCTCACTTATGAATCTATTGGTCGAAATAATGAATAAATATTCGGATTGGATGAAAATGAGTCAGTAATGATGTGGCCCACCCCTACAAGTTCGGCCGCGCGTCCCTCCCGCTCTTTCGGTGACCCACCCAATCAGAATTACCGGATCCTGCCTGGTCGCCTACGTCGCATGCGCAGCGAGCAAACGACTGGAAGCGGGTTGTGCGCAAAGGGCGCCTCCCACTCGCCAACCTTCTCTGCGCAGCTCAGGTCACCTCGCCACAAGCCACAAGCTGCTGCCCAGAAGCCCTCTCGGTCCAGTATCAGTCGGTCACTCAGGCACTCACTCGGTCAACGAACGATCCAAATCTAAACCATCTACCACCACCTAACAAAAGCACCATGCAATTCGAAAGCAAGCTCGCGCTGGAAGCCGAGATCGACGTCTGCTCGACGCGCGTGCGCGAGCTGCAGGAGCTCGTGCGCAAGAGCGACGGCGGCGTGACGCTCGAGCAGGTCGCCGAGCAGGTGAAGAAGCTCGTCGCGCTGCGCAAGGAGTTGCAGCTCTGGAAGGCCAAGGAGGAGGAGGAGGAGGAGGCGCTCGCGCTCGCCCAGGAGAACGAGCAGAGCAACCAGAACGGCCACAGCGACGGCCCCGCGTCGCCCACGAACAGCAACACGAGTAGCAACAGTAAGAAGAAGCGCAAGAACAAGAAGAAGAAAGCGGCCTCCGCTGCTGCTGCGGTGGCATCGCCATCTACTGAGGAAGGCGAGGCTGCGCAGGCGACCTCCAGCGGCGACAGCTCGAGCGAGTCGATCGACGAGCCAGTGATCGAGGACGTGAAGGAGCAGACCCCGGAGGTCGAGGACGAAGAGCCACAGCAGCAACAGAAAGAAGTCGCTGCTGCGCCTACAACGGTCGCTGACGAAAAAGCGACGGACAACCAGGCGGAGGAAGAAACCATCGGTACGTACTCTAACTGCTCTGTTTTTATGCATTCCCCTGTTGCCTCGTTGGCTGCGGCTGCTGATGGTGATGATCACACTCTAGTTGCTTCTGGCGCTGCAAATGGCGATCTGTTGCTGCAACAACGCGCGGACTCTCTCTTGAAATGGCTCTCTGACGCTGATTCTGCTGTAGCTGCCCTTGAAGACCAGCTGAAGAAGGCCGAGCGCACGAAGCAGGCGACCGAGTACCTGGCGAGCCAGGTGACGGAGGCCATCAAGGTTGAGGAAGAGAAGGTCGAGGCCGTCGCCAAGGTCGAAAAGAAGAAGAAAGCGAAGAAGTTGAAGACCGCTTCTGCTGATGCGGCCGAAGCTCCTGTCGCTGCTGCTACTGCTGATTCTGCTGCGAGCAAGGAGCTTGAGCAGAAGATCGCCGAGCTGGAGAAAGAGCTCGTGGAGGCCAAGGTGAAGGCCGCGGACGCCGAGAACGCGAACAAGATCCTGACGGAAGAGCAGGTGCAAAAGATTGCCGATTTGGAGAAGCAGATCGCGGACGCCAAGGCTGAGGCTGAGGAAGCGAAGAAGACGAACAAGGAGCTGACCGAGTCTGAAACGAAGCTGCGTGCTGAGCAGGAGCGATTGGCTCAGACGGTCGCGAACTTGAAGGAAACGAATGCGCAGCTCGCGAAGAAAGTGGACGACGCCGTGGCCTCGGACGTGCAGCTCCGCGACGAAGTGAGCAAACTGCAGTCGGCGCTCAAGCAGACAGAAGAGGCCAATTCGGACCAGAACACCAACTTCCGCAAGCTCTGGAAGACCATCGACGAGTTCCAGGTATGGCTTTGCTCCCAGAAATGGTGATTGACTGTAGTTTTGCATCGTGCTGATTGATATGTGCTTGTTAAACTCGAATAGGCGGCGAACCAGAAGCTCCAGGAGAAGAACGCGCAGCTGGAGGCGGACGCCAAATCCGTTCGCGTCGAGGCTGAGAAGGCGGCGAAGGAGACTTCGGCAGAACTGAGCCGCACGGAGGAGTTGACTTCGGAGTTGGCGAAGGCGCAGAGCGGCTTGACCGCTTCGGCTGCCCAGATTGAAGCGCTCACTGCTGAAGCGGACAAGCTTCGTGTCGAGAACCAGGATCTCGTGGAGAAGCTCGCGGCGGCTGAGGCCAAGGTCCAGACTTCGGCGGACCAGGTTGCGGCCCTCGAGAAAGAGCTCGCCCAGAGCAAGCAGCAGCTTGAGGCCTTCGCTGCGGAGAACAAGGCGCTTGCGGCCAAGTCCGAGGAAGCGGCGACGATCTTCGAAGAAGAGAAGCTCAACCTAAACTCGCTCCTGGCGAACTTGCAGACTGAGAATGCTGGCTTGATCGCCAAGACCACGGACCTCGAGAAGCTCTTTGCGGAAGCCAAGGGAGCGTCGTCGTCTGTCACGGTCGAGAAGGAAGAAGCCGCCAAGCTGCTTCGCGCGCTCAAGGACGAAGTCATCGCTTTGAAGCTCGCGTCCGAGAAGGCGACCGAGCAGGCTTCAGAGAGCGTCGGCAAGGTCAAGACGCTCACTCTGGAGCTCAACACCTGCAAGAGTGCGCTGGATGCTGCTCAGAAGCGCCTCGAATCCACGGGCAGCCAGCGCGTGGAGCTCGACACGGAATTGCAGAACCTGCGCGCGCTCGTTGTGTCCCAGGAGGACATGCTGAAGAAGACCCGCACAGCGATGTTCGACGCGAACGAGGAGCTCAAGGAAGCCCAGAAGCACACCCAGAAGTGGAAGAGCTCGTCGCAGACCGCCAACACGCAGCTGAACGAGAAGGTCGCGGAGGCCGACAAGGCGAAGAAGCAGCTCGCGAAGACCCGAGCCGAGCTCGCCGCCGCAGAGACTGCGCGCAAGCAGCTGACCGACAACTTCAAGGAGAAAGACAAGAAGATTGGCAAGGTGAACCACGAGCTACAGCTCCTGAAGGAGAAGGTCGCGGCGTTGGAGAAGGAGAAGAGCGAGCTGAAGCAAGAGAGCCAGTCGCTCGAGGCTAAGACGAAGATGCTCTCCCAAAAGAATGCGGAACTCTCGAAGAGCTCGACCCAGGTGCAGACATACCGCCAGGCATTAATGGGTTTGATCCCGCTCGTGGTCGCCGCGGTCTTTTACGCTGTTGCGAAATAAAGGGGTGAGTGGCATTAGCTTCCATTCATTAGCCGTTAGATGACGAGGATAAACTTTCAACATGTAGAAGAAACAGTATTTGCGAAATTAGAAAGTAGTTTGCTTGCTGCACTTGGTACTTGGGCACTGCGATCGTTGGATGGATCGTTGGATGGACGGATGTCAAATCGGTCGTTCGTTGTTCACACACAGAATCTATGAGTCAGTTGCCTTAAAAGCCAGTCAGCCACTCGAAATCGCCAGTGTACGCGGTGCCGATGTTCAGATCTTGGCCAGCACCGTTCGCCGTGATTTGCTTAAATTGCGCTGCGGCCTCGGGTTCAAGCGGAGCCTGCAACACAAACAACCGAGAGAGTCAGTGCCAGTCATCAAGCAGATTTGGCTACTGCCAACTCCGAAGAGCCGCTCTAAACTTACCGCAAATGACCCAATCTTCGTTGCTTCCCAGGAAGTACCAGCGAAGAAAGGGTGGCGCTTGATGCCTTCGCAGACGTTGTGCGCCGAGTTGGCCTTCATGTCTTGGAAGCCGAGACGGGCGGTGAGTTCTGGGCAAAGCAGCTTCTGGATGATGTCCTTCACCTCCGCGCTCGCAGTCTCCGGCCACGTGAGTTGTTCCTGTAAAGCAGCAAATGCAAAGGTTAGAGTCTCCAATTCGGTGCCAAAAGCTCTCAATTGCTGGTCGGTGGAACGTACCGGTCGGAACGTCGTGATCTGGTTCAAAATTTCAATGTCGTCCTTTTTCTCCAGAGAGAAGGGCGTGTGACCGCACAGGAGCTCGTACATCAGCACACCAAGAGACCAGTAGTCCGCAGCGATGTTGTGCCCTTCGCCCTTGATCTGTTCAGGTGATAGGTATTCTGGAGTACCGCAAACCGTGTAGGTTCTGCCGCGACCGACATACTTGGACAATCTGCTCACACACAAGACACAATGTCAGATAAACAAGGAAACTCTCACCAGTCCCGAACCCAGAAGATGATACGAGTCCGTACCTGAGATTCAGCATTCTGATGTTGCCGTTTCGGTCAATCATCAAGTTTGACGGGTCGGCGGTACGAGAGACGATCCCCTCCGAGTGCAGGAATTCCAACGCCAACACGACCTGAGCAGCGTAGTAGCGAACAAACGACTCTCCGTGACTCTCACCGTCAAGGAAACTCTCCAAACTTCCCACAACTTGTGTGCTGTACAGAAGGTGGATGTCGGTCTCATTCGTGTTCATGCCGCACACGTTCGGGACAAGCGCGTTCTTCTCGTACAAGGACACATAGATGTCCCGTTCACCAGCCACGTGTTTCTGCATGCTGGCGTCAAAAATGGCTTGCTTGCTCACGGAGCGCAGCGTCATGAACTGCGGTGGTGACGAGCCCTTCACCATCACCAAACGGACAGTATTCGTAACGTCCGAGAAAACGTTTCCAACGATCTCAAGCTGGTCGATCGTCTTTGGGAGTCCAGCTGATTCATCTGGTTGGTCAAACAAGACAAAACCCGTCGACTGGCAAAAAGAACACACAAAACAACGTGAGTGAGAACATAATACTTCAAGCACACGATATCACACGAGACATCAGTCTAAGCACTTACCTTCGTGGCTTTGCGTGATTCGGAAATACGCTCCTTCCGGAATCGACGGATCTTGTCTTTCTCCAAGATCGAGGAGAGCTTGCCAACTGCCTGCTCGAACGTCTCCTTCGTGATGAAGAGGCATTCCGTGTGCTCCAAGGCACGAAGCGTGCGTTGGCTACATATGGTCAGGGAAACAAAAAGAACATTAGTTTCATACCAAACTCAGCCAGCAGCAGACTAGAATCACTAACCTGATTGATCTCCGCCGAACAAGCGCTACTTCGCCAAAATAATCGAGCGCCTTCAACTGGATGTTGGCGAGATTGTTCTGCTTGGAAGTCGACTCCACTTTTCCGCTCGTGATCAAGAAGAAGCCTGGTTCGTTCATTCCTTCGTGGAGAATGAACTGACCCTCATCGAAGGTCAGAACTTTCATCTCTTCCGCGACGAGGTTCGTCTGTGCGACAGTGAGCGGGCGAAGCAGGCTAATCTGACGGAGGCGGTGAACGACATCGCGCATCGGCCTGCCTCGCATCAAAATGCTGCGGAACGCAAGACGGTCGAGCGCCCACAGCGTTCCCTTCTCTTTCGCAATCACCGTCGCCGCGCGGGGCTTGGAGTAGATCAACGCTAGTTCGCCGAAAGTTGGGTGGTGGTGCGGACCAGATTTGTACACATGGACAACGTCGCCATACTGTTCCGGCGAGATGGCGCTGTTCTCGGTTTGAGGAGGCTGCACGTGCTCAGGAACCACGCGAACCTCAAATTCGCCGTTGTCAACCAGGTAGAACGTGTCCCCAGGGGCTCCTTGTCGAATTACAATGTCTCCAGCTTCCACTTCTACCTTTTTCAGCACCGAAATCACTTCGAGGATCTGATAAACGACAACAAAAAACACAACCCGGGTCAGTATACCCAAGTATTTTCTAAACATGAAGATATGGTCCACAACAGCACACACCTTCTCGTCGCTCAGGTGGCTGAACAAAAAGTTGCCTTGCACAATCTCTTTGATCCACTTGATCTCAGATTCGGACTTCTCGCCGCCGTCGTCGCTCAAGTCGTACAAGGCGGTCGGGTCTTCGCCATCAAACAGCCCCTCCGTGAGCGACAGGCGAATCGCTTCCGTTCCAACGATCGTGTTGCGCGGACCGTAGTCCTTCTTCCCGATTCCACGAACTGGTCTCTGCATGGACTGAAGGTCCAGCACCTCACCACCCACGTAGATACTTCCGCGCGCCAAGTCTCTGTTGGCGGTAAGACCGTCGAGGTAGATGCAGATCGCCGTGATGTCATCTGTTCGCACTTCGTACTGCAACCAGCGGTTGTACGCCTCCTCAACCAGCGTCTGGCACGCCTCCGACGGATCGTCAAACTTTTTCACAATGTCGACGACGTTCTGGCTCGTGAGAAACTCGAACACTCCATCACTGGCGATGACAATGAACTTGTCGTGCGCGTTCAGTGCCTTGCACAGGATCTCAGGCTCAGCTGTGACACCCAGTTCCTCCGAAACGAGGTCGCCGATGCTTCGTGTGAAAGCAGTTCCCTAGTTGAGCGTACAGCGTGTTCGGTTAGTACCAACATCAATCATCTGACGCAGACATTTTACATCAATCATTTCAAGACTTACTGGGTACTGTCCGTACGGATGCCAAATGCGCGGTGGGTCTCCATTTTCGTCGATCTCATCGCCGAGATTGAGTCCCCAGTTCTCGTGAATTGGCTCAAAGCCTTCCACTTGGTCGACTGTCAAGATACGAGCGCCGCATTTCTTCACGCGCTCACGTTCATCCTACAATTGCAGCACCAACCGGTATGTCAGCTTGGTTAGCGCAAGCATCGCACTGTCAGGTAACGTCCTCCCTCTCTCACCTTTCGGAATGGGGTCTGGTCGATCGAGAGAGGCTTCGCAACCAGCGACATGTCTTCGTATGGACCCGTGGCTTTGAGGTTCTCCTGCGCGATGATCGCACGCGAGTCGCCGACGTTGGCGATGTGGATCTCATTGCCGTGGAAGAGCACCGAGATCGACGTTGTACCGCTCATAGAGTCGTCGAACGCTGCGTCGTGCATCTGTAATAGCACACAAAACGAAGAGGTCCATGAGTACCATCTATATATCTATGCTCGTGACTCCTCGACATAAAAGAGCTCCTTCGTACCATTTGGTTGGTCTCCAAGTGAGCGCGCGTGAGAGCTGGAAGGATGCCGACATTGTCTTCGAGATGTCGGACAATGTGCTCGGGAAGCTAAGAGTTACGATAGCAAGTACACACAGCCAATCACAATCACAATCACATGAGCCATCCTTCCATCCTTCCATCCATAGTCAGCCCACAAGCGACCAAGCAAACGCATCCAAGTAGTTCGTACGTATTCCGCCGAGAACTGGGAGCAGATGTCGCCAAACTGGCCGTGGCCGTCGAAAACTGCGAAGAACGCCTTCTGGTCGTCGCCCGCAAAGTGCGTCTCGCAGTAGTAGCTGTCCTGGTTCGCCTTCTTGCGCGCTTTATAACGAACATACATATATATATACCCACCCACATAGACAGACACAATAAGGAGTCAGCACATGCGCACATATGAGACAGTGCAGCCACAGCAGCACAACAACAACATATTTTCCCACCTTCCGGGTAATACCCGCGCTTCGAGTAGTACGAGTAGCGCAGGTTGTAGTCGCCAATCTGCAGCGCGTGGGTGGGTCCAGGCCCTTCTGGCTGCGTGCGTCCGCTGGCCACCGACTTCTTGGACGCTGGACGTCGGCGCTGCTGGCTGCTGCTGTTGGTGCTGTAGTTGCTGCTGTTCTCCTCGTCACTCTCCTGTGGCTCGCTGTGCGGCGCAGGCTCCTTCACGACCTGGACGCCGCCGTTCTCCACCGTCTGCAGCTGCTGTTGAGGTGGCGGTTTCTCCACAGGCTTGAGGATCTCACTGCTGCCGTTCAGCTGCTGGTTCTGCTGCTGTGGCTGCGTCGCGACAGCGGTGATCGCCGGCGTCTGCGGGCGCGCGGGCGTGTGCGCGTTCGGGTCCGCGGATGGGACGGAGCAGCAGTTGCCCATGGCTCACTCTCGCTTAGTGTCGTGTGTGTTTGTGGGTCTCTATGCGGGAATGGGAGAGCGTACGCGCGCGTGTGCTTGTGTACTTGGCTGGGCAAACTTGGCCTTGTTGGGCTTGTTGTGTGTCGCGCAAGAGAGAAGAAGCAAATGAAGAAAGGTCGTCGGTCCGCAAGCACGAAACACAAACAAAAGCAAAGCAAGGACAGGCAAACAAACAAAACCCGAGCCGAGATCTGCTTGTCTATAAAAAGGGCCATTATCCGCTATTTTTATTGGACGAAAATACTGTTTATGATGAGTGAAAAAAGAGCTTTTTAGCCCACGTGAAATTTGAGGCAGAATGCGAATGGCATGACCATTTAAAATTGCGCGTGGTGAAATGGAGAGCCGTGTCAGTTAGTTGTGCGAGTGGTAGGAGGACGCGAAGCCAAGAGATGAGGATTGTATCCCGATACAAAGCTGTATCTTGGCTCCAAGCGTTCCTTCAGCAGGCACAGCGATGTCTGCTTGGAAGAAGCGCCAACGAGAAAAGATCTGCTCTATGCTCCATTGCTCTTTGAAGGAAAAAATGGAAGCCACACACATTTCTCTTTCTTTTACGACGCGACTTTTGGTGGGGTCCAACTGTCCAATCATTTCCGACTGACTATATTTGAGTGTGGGACTCTGATCAAATTAGAGATTGACTGTAGTGATTTCGCGGCGGTGTTAATCTCTTGTAAGCAAAACAGTGCAGTGTCTGCTAGAAACTCACGAACTCTTCTTTGCTCGGAGAGCTAAGGCTCGTTAGTTTCTAATGAATGCTTTTGCTCAAGAAACCATAGTTTAGAAATGCTGGATCCAACATGTCCGATCGAATCAAAAGGGCTTTCGATGGGTGGGACCGTATAATATTAGAGAGCTCCTTGGTCATCTGGTTCATTACACAATTGTGACAAAAACGGCTTGTGAATACCGATTCACTTTTCAATTCGAGACGCAAGCAAAGAAACAGGAGTGAGTGCAGTTGCTCCACAGCTGCTGCATCGTCGTGTACATCGAGTTCTTTGCATGCCGCTCTCTCCCTCACCGAATAAACATGCTGAAAAATAGACCAGGGTGGTGATACGCTCTGATTTTCACATTGTGAGTTCAGAACAGGCAGCCATTTTTGATGGCTTTGTTCGTGGCCCAGCTGTCAAAACCACAGCTCAATGGCCCATTTTTGGCAAGGTGGGAAGGTTATTACTTCAACCATCGGCAGCTTCATTACTTTCGAGCGTTTAAATTATTATATTAATGGGCCAGGAGAAAAATGCTGGCATATTTTACAAAGTGTTGGTTTTGTTGAACAATAACACTGATGTATTTAGCGAAAGAATGATTCTTTGACCCAAGTTATACATGCCAAAAAATATTTATGTTATTGAGTGAAATGAGATTTTTCTCCCACAGGAAAAACAGCAACGGGATTTTTGTGCGTAGAATGCTGATGGCATGACCATTTAGAAAAGCGTGGTGAAGTGGAGATCCGTGCCAGTTTTGCGTGTTATTAAGAGGCGATACCAAAAGCTGAGGAATGTGATCCTGATACAAGCAGTATCTTGGCTCCATGTTCACTTTACATGTCTACATGAAAGTAGAGCCACTAACAAAGATCTGCGTTATTCCCTTTTTGAAGGGAAAAAATGGGAATCAAATTAGAGAGTGATTGAAGTGCTTTTACTTTGCAAGTAATCTATCGTATTCTAACCAGACAAGATTTTGTCACTCAAATATTGCCTGGCTAGAATAGTGTTTTCAAGCAGCTCGTTAGTTTTCTAACGAAATATTTTGCTCAAGATACCATTGTATCGGACATTTTGATCTCTAATTCCAAAGATCAAAATATCTGATTAACTGTGAAATAAACCAAACGATGGTGGGACCGTATAATATTAGAGAGCGCCTTGGTCATCTGGTTCAGTACACACATGCGACAAAAACGGCTTGTGAATACCGATTCACTTTTCAATTCGAGACGCAAGCAAAGGAGCAGGAGTGGCTCCAGCACAGCTGCTGCATCATCGGGGTTTGTGTGTAAATCGAGTTCTTTTCATGCCGCTCTCTCCCTCACCGAATATCTCGGATACGATATACAATAATAGGCCAGGGGGTTGTTGCTCTCTGCTTTTCACATTGCGAGTTCGGAATAGACAGCCATTTGTGATGGCGTTGTTCGTGACTAGTTGTCAACCTCCAACGAACACAACTCGATGCCCAGTTTTCGTAAGGGTGAGAAGGATATTAAATTTAGAATTGTCTAAACCTATATAATAATGTAAGCGCTCATTGTGTGTATTTGTAATGTTATTTTAGAAAAGCAGGTATTTTTTAAGGAATTTCAACTGGCATCGACACAGTTTTTTTCGGAATTTCATGCAAACACCAAGTCAAACTGGGATTTTCAGAATGTTTTCACTTGGGGTGTTCGCGTTCAGAAAGAAAGGATCCTACTTTATCAAATAGTTGCTGTTTGCACTCATAACTAGTAAAAAGAAGACACAATAAAGCTAACTAAGTACGCGCAATTGTGTTAGATGAGTACTTATTCAAAAGGCTACTGTACATTCGAGCGGAGGATCTCACTTTTCTGTGCCACTTGAAGCTTGGCTGGCATAACACAACTCCAACGAACGCCAGCATGAGCAAGAATGGCCGGAGCAACATGCGCGCGTGGAGCTGGGTGCGCGTGGATGGGCGTAACGTGGTGGCCGTGCCCACGCAGCAGCAGATCCACCTCTACGACTCCGACGACTTCATTCTGCTCAGCACCATCGCGCGCTCAGGCCACGCGAGCGCCATCGCCAAGGTGCGCTGGAGCGCCTTCCACGCCAAGCTCGCGTCGCTCTCGGCCACGCAGCTCATCGTGCACGCGCCGCAGCTCGTTGCTGACGATGCTTTAGACGATCATCTCGATGCTGATGTTGCTGTCCATCGCCATACCAACAGCAACAACAGCAAGAAGAAGAGCCTGAAGAAGGTGCAGTTCGCGCCGATGTGGCAGTTGCCGTTGCACGGTACCAATGCGATCTACAGCTTCTCGTTCTCCCGGTGTGCTGAGCGGCTTTTGTTCTCCGATAGTAACGGCATCAGCATCCTCGACATACGCAACTACGAAGCGAGCGCGGAGTCACCTGCTTCTGGTGCTACAGCGGACGCGATCCCGCATGCGCAGGTGCTCTGGCGCAGCGGCAGCGACCAGTTCGAAGCAACGGACAACGAGATCGTCAAGTTCTCGCCATCCGAGTACGTGTTTGCGTCTCTAAAAGCGGGACAAAGCCGACTGAAAGTGTGGCGAATGGCAGACGACACTGTGCAACAAGATGGGGACACACACGAACAAGCCACAACGACCGCACGCTTCAGCAAGAAGAAAGTGGTGCGCGTGGACGAGCTCGCTCATCCGGACCCGATCGTGTACTACTCGTGGAAGCCCGCGAACACGCAGTTGCACGCTACCCGCACACTCGATGGCTCACACAAGGCGCAGTGGTTCGAACCCTCGCGCGTGCTGCTCACGTGCTCGGCGTCTCGCGTGATCCGCATCTGGACTGAGCGCGACTATGACAGTAGCAGCGACCTCCCCGTCCAAGCTACTGCTCCAAGCCCAGTGTTCGTTGCGGTGCTCGTGTACCAGCCGCACGAGCCGATCGACAATTTCCGGTGGGTGCTCTCGAAGAACCGGAACATCAGCGAAGAGAAGTTTGGCAGCACGCACGAGCAGAGCCAGAGCCAGATCGACTGGGTCTCGGGGGTCGACCGGCGCGGCATCTTGCACCTCTGGCGGTTGATTGGTGTTCCGACGTCCACGCCGAGGATTGAAGAGACCGGCGTCTGTATCCAGGTCAACGGTGAAGAGAGTGAGCAGCACAAGCACTCAAATCCAGCGTCAGTACCCATGAACTTGCCCCCAGAAGACGCCACGGAGCCGCTGAGCGAGATCTGCATCATGGCGTACTTCTCACAGGACTACTTCGAGATCCCGTCGACGCTCGACATCGTGCTGCAGCGTACCGATAACATCATCCTCTCGTACAACGTCGCAGTCGCACGCGCGTCACGAAGACCGCACGTCAAGAGGAAGAGCTGGTACCGGAGCCACTCGGGCTCGATCTCAGCGCTTGCTGCGCACCC
The DNA here is from genome assembly GCA_038050675.1 of Globisporangium cylindrosporum. Lineage (NCBI taxonomy): Eukaryota > Oomycota > Peronosporomycetes > Pythiales > Pythiaceae > Globisporangium > Globisporangium cylindrosporum. Next base: position 15,049 of record JALBZD010000227.1, on the reverse strand, counting down.
GTCGTTGCCGTTGATCGCGAGTGTCGGCGCTGAGCCGTCAGCTACAACGGAAGGTACAGCGAATGGTCACCAAACGAGACGCTACGAGATCCTGATCTTCTGGATCTCGTTCTCCGCGTTCTCTGCCGAGTCGCGCCTGATCCCCTCTGGAGTCCTGACATGCGCGCCAGACTGCGGCGAAGTGCTCTGTGTCCAGTGGGTCCCAACTCTTCATTTCGACGCGACGCCACTGCTGCTTGTCGCGTTTGCGTCCGGAACGATTGAAGTGTACGGTCGAGCTGCTAATGCTGCAGGTGTCGTGTCGTCACCAAAGAGAGCTCGCGAGAGAAGCCCCCACAGCCGCCACGAATTCGGACGATCGCCCAGTGTCTCTCCGTGGACGTTCTTTGACTACAACACTGGCGAGTCAAGAGCCGAGTACGAAGTGGTTTTCCACAAACATGAGCAGCTGGGGGTCGGATTCTCGCTTGAAAGCAAAGGTGGGAAGCTCGTCGTGTCCGAACTGGCAAATTCCAGTAAGAGAGGCGCGGTCGATCAGGTCTCGCTCGGAGATGAAATTGTCGGGCTCAGCAACACCAATCTGACGGGTAAAAGCCCCGCTGAAGTGCAGAAACTACTGGACGCGATTCCGGTCGACGAGGTGTTTGTCGTTCGCTTTCGAGCGAAATCAGCGGCGACTCGCGCGCCAATCCTGGCAACTGTTGACATTCCCAACAGTAGGTTTGGCAACACGGTTTTAAAATCGTCGGCCAGCAACTCCATGCCGCCACACTCTCCCGCAACTGCCGCGTCCACAGATGACGACGAATCGGACGCGAGATCGGTGGAGGTGCACTCGCAGAAACTCCGAAACAGTTTCCTGTCGTCAGCGATGGAGAACCTAGAGCACTTGCATGTAGTTCACGCTGGGAATGTGTCCATGTACGGCGGGTGGTGTCAGCTGCTTCGCGTGAAAGCGGCGTCGAGCCTGGCGTTGCTGTGTGTGTGCCCCGTGTACGCAGATGATGGAGAGTACGCGCCGAACACCGTGCTGCTCTTTGGGCTCACGTCGTTGCCCGGGAAGCTGAGCGCGTGGAAAGGTGTTCGGTCGTCTTCTTCTAAATCGTACGAGTTGTCGCCGCTGACCATCGAGAACCACATGATCTTAAGGAAGCACGACATTTCGTCCATTGCGGGGGAGCGGGACTATCGTCAGCGCGCGTTCTCCGACAAGAAGCAGGGGGAAAACCACTCGGGACTCAACTCGCTGCTGTTCATGGGCGACGCGAGCGGCTCGATCCAGCACTGGAGGTGTCGCCTTTCCAGTGAGAAGCTGACCTTCACGCTGATGAGCACAATATGTACTACTACTACTACTGCTACCGGCGATCTGCAAAAGAGCATCGTGCCTCAAGACTATGCACCAACAGCGAATGGTGACGCATCGTTTGACAAGTTCTTTCGACGCGGGTACGTCGATCCGAGTGATGGCAATGCATCATCAGCTGCTTCTCATCCTGTTCCTGACTGCGGTGGCGTCCACCATATTGAAGTGGACGATCCGAACCGCATCGCTGTCTTGGACATTGCGAAGCCAGACACGCTGCACATCTACGAAGCCGAGTCGGGACTGGGTATCTTGCGTCTCGAAGAATCGATTGCGTCCGCTGGGAGAGGCAACATTCTCGGATTCTGCTGGTGTAATGCGCACGTGGAGTTCAACGTGGACGTGCTCGCAGTGCACTACAGTTCCGGCATCGTCTTGTACCAGTATGACATGAACGTGCATCGCTGGGTCCAGATCGGTGATGACATTGTCACGCCGCACTCGATCTTCGACTGTACGCGTGACTCATCGGCGCTGCTCATTGGCGGAGGGTTCTTGAAGCACAACAACAGCAGTGTTAGCAACAACCAAGCACTTGGAAGCAACGGATATGATGAGAATGCCCCAGTGTCGAATGAAATGCCCGATGTGCTCGGCAAATGGGACGAGCCAGGAACGTTGCTGCAGTACTCGATGGACTGGAAAGCTGCCGAGTCGCCGCAGAAGCTCCCAATCTGGCACCCGTATGTGATCATCACGACGCTGTTCGGCATGCATGCTCGCGTGGGCGTGAAGGACACGCAGCTTGCGGATGACAAGCCAGCGTACGAGTTCTCCAAGGCATTCAAAGATGCAGTCCAGATGCTCAAGCTCCTCGCGAAAGTGATTGAAGACAGAGTATCAGCGCAAGTGAGCGCGAGGAGTGGCGTGCTCTCGTATTCAGCGACACGTGCAGGAATGGGTTCTCTTGGTCGACGAGACTCTGTCGGACGATACTCGACTGCGGTACACACAAAAGAGATGAGCAAAGCCGAGCATCTCTTCGGTGAGTCGTTAGCAGAGAGCGACGACATTTTCTCGTACCAGCCGACGCCAAAGAGCGACGACCGCAACATCGAGCGACTGGACAAGAGTGAGGTGAGCGTCATCTCGGAAGCGATCGACGCGCTCCTCCTCCACACTGACACCGAGTACAAGGAGAACGGCGCACTCCTGTTTGCGTCCTTTGACGAAGAGCACTTTTTGGAGATGAAGGCGATCTTGCACTACATCGACGCAGTGCAGTCCCTCGGGTTCAAGATGGACGCCTCCGCCGCAGATCTGGGAGCGAAACGCTACTTGTCGTCCCACATTTTCGCAAAATCGCTAAAAAATGTGCTCAGTGATCCGAAATTTACACCAAACGTGAGCAGCAGCAGCTACAATCACAACGGCGGTGATAGAGAAGAACCAGAGAAAGAGTGCAATGGAGATCGAGGCTTCAAGGACCACCAGTCGTTCCACTCTTCGAGGCTTGAAGAATCACCGTCTTCAGGAATCCTCTGGGCTCTCCATTCAGACTCGCAACAGTTTCTACTGGACAACTGCGTCCACCCGCAAGCGAGTTGGGACGACCTCCGACCCATGTGGCTCGGTCTCTGGGTGAAGAACACGAAGGATCTGCGCACCATTGTCGAGCGGTACGTTGATGACCTTTGTAGAACTATAATTTGCTATTAGTAAACGTGGGTGGGATCACTAACGCTTTGCTGTTGTTTTCAATTATGTAGGCTCGCGAAAAGCACGTTCGCGCGGACGAAAGACGCCATAGATGTGTGTCTATTCTACATTGCACTGGGGAAGAAGAACGTGCTCGGAGCGCTCGCGAAGATCTCCAAAGCCGAGCAGAACAAGGTAACAAATGCCAGTCGAGCCTCACTCTACTTTGTTTCTGCTTCACGATGGAACAGGGTGCTGACTGATCTCTTATTGTGATGCTGTTTGTTGTTGCAAGAAACTGGCGTTGTTCCTAGATCACGATTTCTCGCAAGAGCGCTGGTGCAACGCAGCAGTGAAGAACGCGTACTCGCTACTAAGCAAGAAGCAGTACGAGACCGCTGCGGCGTTCTTCCTCATCTGCGAGCCACCTCGGCTGCAGGAGGCACTGCGTGTGCTCGCAGTACGGATGTCGGATCTGAGCCTAGCGCTCATTGTTTCGAGGCTCGTGGAGTACCGTACGAGCGATAAGTTCCAGCAGGATTTCATCAGCAGTGCCTCGCAGCATGACGTCACAGGCGCTGAAGAAGTCACGAGAAGTCTGCTGGAGCAGGACATTGTGCCTCACTTCCGCGAGAAGAAAGACCGCTGGATGGAGAGCTGTGCACTGTGGTGGCTCGAGGACTTTGAGCAGGCATCGACTGTGTTGCTTCCGTTGTCCCAGGCTGTCGACGCCGCAGACGCTGCCGCCGCGTACCCAAAGCACACTCAGAGCGATGTGTCGATTCGCTGCAAGGCTGCCGTCCACTTCTACGTCAACTTGACGTCGATTCCGGTCTACTTCCAGTACCTCCACTCGAGCGTCAACTCGGCGCTGATCAGCTGGGCGATGAAGAAACAGAAGCGAGCTCTTGCGTTAGGAGACGCGAGCGAGACGATGGTCTCCGCGACGACCACTCGAAGAAAGCTGGCGTCGACTGCGGATATCGAGCATGCGTTCTCGTTCTCGGCGTACGCGTGCAAGCGAAATGGGCTGAGCGACACGGCGCTGATCGAGATGCTCCAAGCGCGTCATCTCGTGAATGTACATGCTCGCTTTGAGATTGCCGCCGCTGAATCTGGCGATCCTAGCGGTACTGGGGTTGCTGGTGGAGGATCACAAGCAGCTCATGCAAGAGATGACATTGTGTCTCCGAGAGTACGATCCTCGATGCGCAATTTGAACAAACTGGACCTTCGAGTGAAGCCTCCTCATTCCACTTATGAACCGAGATCTCCGTGGAGCTCGTCGCCGCGACGAATGAGCGACATGCACCAGCTGGACTTATCATCGTCTTCCTCCTCTAATGGTATTGATGACCCAAACGACAAGCGCCATCTCTTTCTACGATCCAACACGACGAGCCTATCGCGCCTGCTCTTACAGCCTGGCGAGAAGCAGATCCCGAATGCGCCGTGGCTCAAGGCGCAGATCGCGGACATCGAGTGCCGACGGTGGTCGTCGTCTGCATTTGTCGGGAAGATGATCGGCATCCGCGTCGCCCGCGAGATGATTAGCCATTTCCGCGCCGAGCTGGATCTCTGCTTCCGGCACTACGACCCTGCAGCCAAGCACTTCCGCGCTGAGCCACACAAGGAGTTCCTCGAAGAGCTCTGCGCGCCGCTCTGCCAGCAGTTCCAAGTGGACCGCAACTATGTGGTTGAAGCCGCACTCGGCGTGATGCAGCCGCACGCGTACTTGCACATCGTCGAGGTGTGTTTCTTGCTGTCCGAGCTGGGACGCTCGGCGACACTGTGCAAGTGGATCCAGTACGTCTCGCTCTCGATGTTGCACTCATGCTCGACGTTTGCGTCCTGCAAGATCACGGACGACATTTATCGCGACTGGGAAGGACTGACGATCCAGCTCTGCTACATCCTCAATTTGGACGCACAGGGACAACTCCAGCTGCCCAACAGCGTCGTCGCGCAGGTTGCAGTCGCGGTGCGCACGGGATGCATCTTCCTCAGCTGGAGTCGCCACCAGTCGAATATCATCCACGAAGCGATCTTGGCGCCATTCTGTAAGTTGTGACGCGCTGATGATGGTGGTGTTTTTGAGCTCTGGTATTCTAATTACTATTGTTTATTGTGTGTGGCTGTAGTTGTGAATGTGAAAGAGCGAAGTGGGGTCTCTGATGAAGACTACTTTGCGGAACTGAGCATGTTCTCGTTTGAGCAAAACTTGAGCATGATCCGGAAACTACAGCAGCAAGAAACCACGAACTCCACGGACGCAAAGACGTGGAACTTTGCAGGGACGTTCGGGTACACTTTCCTCGAGACCGTGGCGCTGTATCTCCAAGGCAAGCATGGTAAGGAAGGGGGTGGTGGTAATGGAGAGCAAGCAATGGTGGCAGTTGCACCGCCGACAACGCGAGAGAAAATCGCAGCCCACTGGCGCAAGCTACGCAAGATGTACACACTCATCCTCATGGTCTCGATCTTGCGCACGCACTACGCGCGCTCTCAAGTGCTCCTGAGTGAGTTCGCTGGCGCTAACGAGGTGCGGAAGGACCTGGAGGAGCTGGACATCTCCAGCTCGCTGTTCACGCCGCGCAAGATGTGGAAATTCCTGGAAGAAGGGCCACTCGACGGTATCAAGCGCTGGTATTCGCTCATGGAGTCGCACTTGCGCTGCGAATTCGACTACTCAGTCAAGGAAGTGGCGTGTCTCTGTGGATTATACGGTCTCGATGGCTCGGCTCTTAAGTTGGTGAAGCAAGTCGCAGATCATGCTGACAATGACAAAACTCGCGAACAACTTCACCCGCACCACCACCATTTGCCACACTTCCACCTCCACCACCTTTCGACGCAAGTACACCACAATACTGATGAGCAGCAGTGCGACCCACTGCAGTCTTTTCTCCACAAGATCGGCATCAGCGAGGCGATCCACGCGGAACTGGTGAAGAAGAGCGACGACTACATCCTGCTGCTGATGCAGCACCCGCGTCTGGGTGTGGCGATGTGCTTGCGTCGCTTCCGCGTGGACCCGCGCGTGCACGTCACGTGCTTCTTCGTGCAGGACGCGTTCGATTGGTTCTCACGAAGCAAGATCTACTCGACTGCCGACGACTGCCACCAGTTTCTCAAGCGGTGCTGCAAGGCTCGGAAGCTTCGGCTGCTGGTCCAGCAACTCGGTCAAGAGCACCACCATTTCTTTTCTGGTAGCCATGGCGATAAACACAGGGGATCACATCACCACGAAGGAGACAACCCCCCTGGTACTGAGGACAGTGACGATAACGATGATACTGAGAAATCGATGACGCTCTGTCAAGCTCTTGAACCCACAAATGGGGTCTCGGAGAAACTCCTCAACGAAGCAATCATGTTTGTGAACCCGTGGGAGGTCGAGGCGGTCGAGAGTGTGCTGCGGTACATGCACAAGATGCACGCGCCGCGCCATGTAGAGCTCGGGTGGGACCGCCTCAGCCCCATTTGCGCCGAGACCTGCGACAATATCATCGCGAGCGTGTTTGGTGACAACGAGCTCGTCGAGATGTGGAAGTCGACGTGCGGCGAAGGTTGGCTCGTCACGTCCATCACGCAGTACCAACTGGACGGCGGCTACTCGCCGCGAACTACTGCTTCGACTGACAGAAACGGGAGTGAACAGAAACAGCAGCATTGCACCACCGCGGAAGAAAACCAAAAAGTGCCGTTCCTGGTGGAAATCCACGCGCGGTCGCAGCGGAACGCGATGTTCCGAGAGGTTGGGCTGCCACACCGGTTCATTGGCGTATTGTCGGTACGATGACAAACGTCTCGATGTTTGCGATTATAACTACCTCTATGGATGACTGACAATGCTGGGGAAATGGTTGTGATGTCAATAGGTTACGCTGGTTGAAGGACGAGAGTTGATCCCTTGCGGCTGGATCATGCACACGGTGTGGAGACGCTCTTGAACGTTGTTTCGGATCTGAAATTTCTTGGGGCTCACTCATTCTAACCGTTCTTCGTTTATTCATCCACACTTGTAGAGCGACCCGTACGTGTTCCTTGCGCTCGCGTACGATAGCAAGCACTGCGCCACAGCGGATTCGTGGAGCATTCAGACGCACCGCAGTCGCGTTGGTATCGGCGGCGTGAATCCTCGATGGGGCGAGAAGGAGGACCAGTTCTTATTCCGATTCGCGATCCCGACGCACCACGTGCACTTGCGCAGCTCTAGCAGCGACTATTCTTCTGCTGAGAAATCGTCGGCACAGCTTCGTGGCAGCAGTGGTTCAATCGAGAATGCGTGGAGCTCGAGCGTCACGGAAGAGAGCAAGAGCGCAGCGCGCGGTCTCGAGTCGCTCTTTCAGGCGATGTACACTGGCCCACCGATCTTGCTCAACTGCTCGGTCTTCCACAAGAACAAGCTCATGCCGCACCACTTTATGGGGAAAGGAAAGGTAAGCCGAAACAAACAAGCATTGCTGACGGCAGCTTTTAGAGTTATCGCTCAAAAACTGACACGCATTTGGTGCCGTCTCATATTTTGTTGGGTCTTCTAGGTCGCTCTCAACCAGCTCACGTCCGGAAACCCGATCGACTGCTGGCTCCCGCTGGACGAAGTGCCCAGCGGCGCGCTGCGTGTCAAGGTGTCGCTCTCGTTCCGGCTCATGTGCTCGAGTGTGGCTGGCGCGCAAGAGATCGACGACATCTTGGACAACTGAAGCGCGAGTGGAATGTAGGTTTTGATAATCTGAAGAGCGAGTGTTGCTTTCACCAGTTGGTTGGTTGGTTATTGATATGTTTATCCAGTCGGCTCTTGATGCGTCTTGGGCTGAAAGTCGATGTCCGTGACCTCAATGTCGCCAAAGCAGACCAAGCAGTCTTCCAGGATAGACTATAACGTAAAGAAGGAAGAGTGAACACAGCAGATCGACCGTGGGCATTTAGCAGTGATTGATATACACACGTTGAAGACCCACCTCGTCGCCCTCTGCGCGTGCTGCGATGGTCGGGAAATACTTTCGGATCGCGTCCATAGCCTGCTGATCCGTCTGCCCACGATAAACAACCCAATCAGTACCACAAAATCTCTCTATTGCCGTCCACACACGCAAGAACAGAATTGCATGCTCGCATCATCATCATCGTAGTGATCACAAGTCCGTACCAGCAGCATCGTGGACTCAAAGTGGAGCTCGTCGGCGCGCAGATGGCAGAAATCCCCACCGGTCTTGGCGGCCACGACCGTCGCCTCTCGGTCGATCTGCTCCATGCAATCAGTCGATGACAACAGCAGTCAGTCAAATGCAAAGCCCAGATCAAGATGGGATACTAATAAATCTGTCTGTCTGCCAACTCACATCGAAGTGCATGAGCGTCAGGCAGTACTCCTTGTACCCTCCATCCGGGCAGCGCACACTGTTGCATGGAACAAACAGATACACACAGACAGAGAAATTGTCACAACTCGCCCACACTCTCCCATTGTTAAGCCCACATTTTTAAATTCGTCGAGAAAGAAGGACGGACCAGTCATCAACTGGCAGTTCTTCCGCGAGGATCCCGAGCTGTGTGGCCTCCTCCTCCGGGTCCTGCAGGAAGACGTAGCCCTGAAACCATAGCCCGTCGCGCGGGAAGCAGAGCACTGCCCGGCCTTTGCCTGCGAAGCCACCACGACCATGAAGCGCCATCGCGAAGAAGAACAACCACAAGCACAAGTACAAGATGACACCGCACAAAGCTCGTGCGTCTCTGCTGCTACAAGCGACGGTATGGAGCTGCGCTGCCTCACGGACGCGTCAGAGCTCGTCAAGCAGGTGCGCAAGCTCAACCTGGGCGTGCTGCCCGTGCAGTGCCCCGAGTTCTGCTACCGGCGTGCGGCTCGCGACGACAACCAGCTCTCCTGGGCGGCAATGGCCAACTCGACGGCAACAGCAACGGCGCAGAATGATGGTAATGGGAAGGATGCCTCTAATAAGAGCAGTAGGGATAATACCAAGGTGGTGGGGGCGATCATCGCCGAGTACGAGGCGCCGTACCGAGCGGTGCACATCCGCACGCTGGCGGTGGAGCCTGCCTTCAGACGCCAGGGAGTCGGCCGCCAGCTCGTCGACAAGGTGATCCAGCAGACCCTGGCGCTGATGGAGGATGCGGTGCGCGTGGAGAGCATCCGCCTGCACGTCCATGTGGGCAACGATGACGGCATCGCGTTCTACGAGCAGATGGGCTTTGCGCACGAGGCACGGCTCGAGGACTACTACCGCCACCTGGAGCCGCGCGCATGCCTCGTGCTCAGCTACGCGCTGCCATTAAAGAGTCACGAGCAAGACGGCAAGGTGAAGCAAGACTAAGAGTGACAGACAGATTAATGGGGGGATAGATAGCATTTTGATTTGTTATGTGTGTGTTGAGGGTTCGTTCACCTTTTTGTCTACCAAGAGCTCCGCATAGCTGAAGCCATTTAATTAGTAGTAGGCCTTGAAGGTGGCCTGCGTGAACTCGTCGTAGTTCATCTCGTTCTGCCAGCGCGAGAGCAGCGGCGGCACGCCCTTGGGCAGATTCTCGGTCTTGCCTGCCACCTGCGGGTCCCCGCTCGGGATCGCCATGAGCTCGTGTGGGCGCGGCTGCATGAACACGGCAAGCGTCTCGCGGTTCACGCCCGTGACCTGCGGGCCGCGCACGGCGTGCGGCGTGGCCTGCAGGATACCGCCCGAGAGGATCTGCGACGACTCGCCGATCTGGAACACGAGGTGGCCCGACGGGATGTTCGCCTTGATGATCTCACCCTTGCGGTTCTTCACGTAGAGGCCCGCGGCTGGGTCCGGGTTCGGCACGACGTTGCCCTCCATATCTGTGAAGATCGCCTGCACGAGGCCCGTGAGCGCGCCGTGGTCGTTGTGCCAGCCACACCACGAGAACGACTCCTCGAGCGTCTGCGCCTGCTGCTGCTTGGCGATCGCCTCCTCTGACAGCGCGTAGTAGTGCAACAGCCGCGCCTTGGAACACTTGACCGTGCTGATGATGCGGTGCAGCTTGCCACGCTCGTACTCGGCGCTCTTGGACTCGACGAACTTGTCGCACTGGTGTGCCACGAGGATGCCCGTGTCCACGATGAGCTGGCCCAGGTCCATGAACGCGGTCTCGAGGGCTGGGAGCTCTGTTGTTCCAAGCGCAGGTACATTAACAATGAAAAGCATAGCGTACTGGTGAGTACATGCGCAGAATGGCTGCAGATGCATAGCGCTTCATATTCGCACCTTCTTTCGGCCAAATGTTGGGGTGGAAGAACGACGGGAACTTCTCAATCAGCTCCTCGTCGCCGCTCGTGGGGTCGTTCGACTCAGGGTTGTTGTAGTACGAGCCCTTGGAGTAGTCCGGCTTGCCCTGCAGGTTCTCCTTGCCGTGGCTCCAGCCGAAGCTATAGTACGCCTTCTCCAGCGTGCAGCGGTCCTTCACCTCGTCCGGCATGTTGGCGAATCTAATCACACGATGACACAAATGGCACGCACACCAAAGTCAGTTCTTGCGCAACACATTGGTAAGTGAATACACACAAGCAGCGTGTAAACGACGTCTACGTACTGGAAGGCGAGCGGTAGCAGCTTCTCGCGCTTGGGGTTGAGGCCCGGCACGCCGCTGACGGTGAGGATGCCCATACCGTCGTAGCCGAACGCCTCCTCGATGGCGCGCGAGAGGTCCGCCTTGTTCACCAGGTCCTCGTAGCTCACGACCGGCACGTCACGGGAGTCCACGGCAGCGTTCACAGGCATGGCAATCGGTTGGCTGTGGTGGATGGATGGACGGGAGTGGGGCGTCTGGCGTCTTGCTGCTTGCTTGTGCTGCAGGCGGTGGATTTCGGAATGGCTCGACTCGACGTGCTGCTGTCGCGCGCTTCTTTCCTTCCAGTCGCGACAGAGAGAGTCTGGAGCTCAATGGACGAAGCCGCCGGCCTGATGATGCGATGCTTGTCAAGTTTGGCTGTGGTTTTTCATATCCACCTGTTTATTGGTGTGACCTGTATATATATGGTAAAGCTACAAACATGAAGATTTTTAAAGCAGAATAAAACTCGATGCTGACTTGAGTGGTTATGAAAGGTACGTTGAAACTGGGCGTGTGAATGTGTGAGCGTGCGCAAAAACGAGCCAAGTGTCACTTGCATACAAACCCGCGGTAAGTAGACGAAGGGCGACATTTCCGATATATTTACCGTATGCATGAAAATAGCTCCACGCTTTCCAGCCTATGGAAGATCGGCCTTTGGTGCGCGGTCAGCCAAGTTAGCCTTACTCGTGGTTAGTAGACGAAGGGCTACAAGGCTGTACACTTGAATAGCTCCACCCGTTGCATGTTGCATGTTGCGCGAGCGCAGCAGATGTCTTCGCTCGCTTGTCGTTGTCACAGGGGAAGACGGCTGATCCAAACAGGGTTGAAGAAGGATCGTTTGGTGTCGTCGGGTCCGCTCACAAGGTAGGCGGATATAGAGGTGGTGAATTAACCCCATTGTCACATCAGCACGCGTGCTCGCTAGGTGAAGCTGAAGGTGCTGAGTCACATCAACACGCGAGTTTTTACCTATTAAAAACACACTTACCACCCCCAGCACACTACTGGACTGCCAACGATCCGAAACGCTACACCTTCACCGCACGACTTCCAGAAGAGCTACAGCAGTTCAGGTATGTCGGCTTGTGTCACTCAGACAAAGCTTTTTTCTCCTTGTGTCTGAACTGCCTGCCCAAGTAGTGTTTGAGCATGAAGAACCAGCCTCCCTCACACCATCAGCTGCTCATGTACAAATATATCCTTCGCATCAGTTGATTTTGTTTACATGAAGAAGTTTCGAAGACATCACATCTCCTGGAAGCAAAAGATGACAGGCGAACATGTTGCCCTTGTAGCCTGTACAATTTACTACTACTCAAGTACATCCAACTTGCTCAACGGAGCATTTCTGTAACAAGTACTAGCACCTTAGTTGCGGCGCTTGGTCTTGCAGCTGGCCTTCGGCGTCACCGCCGGAGCTGGCGTCGAGATAGACTCGAGGTCCGCTTCGCCGCCGACAGTGCCCTTGTTGCCTGGCTTTGGCGTACCGCGAACTCGACGGGTGTTCTTGGGCTTCGGGGTCGAGGTTGAGGCCGGAGGCGTTGCTGGGCGGACGTTGCCTCCCGAGGCAGGTGGAGATGCTGGCGGGGAGGCGTTGCCACCACCGCCGCTGTTGCCGCCACCGCCACCGCCACCGCTGCAGCGCTGCACTGGACCCGGGACGCCGAATTTGTAGTTCTTTTCGTAGTCCGTGTTGCTCCCCTTGTACTGCGAGTTGACGATGTCGGTCGTGTAAAAGTAGAAGCACTGGTTATTGCCCTTGTTCTCGAGCTTGGTCACGCGGTCGCCGCCAACGAACGTGGGGCAACTCGGTGCGGCGGACTTGGAGCCCGAGGTGGTCAGCTTGATATCCGCGCAGGAGCGGAACTGCGGCTCGGCCCAACCGATGTTGCCGGAGCTCGAGCCGGCGCCGAACCACGTCCACTGGAGCACGTAGTCGCCCGCCGGCAGCCAGTCGGGGAGCGTGATCTTGTCGCCGCAGCTGATTGTGTTGTCGCCGCTGCTGTCGCCGGCGTACCGGGTGTTGGCGCCTTTCGGGAGGCACGTCGGCCCGGACTCGCGGCACGTGTAGAAGAACGCGTTCTTGTCGAAGGTCGCCTTGGACTCCTGACCGCGCGGCGCGATGGACCAGCGGATGAAGCCGCCTAGGTGGTTGTTGCGCCAGTAGCCCACGTCGATGGTCTCGCCGGCGCGGAACGACGTCGAGCGGCCGGGCGTGTTGCTCGGACAGCCGATTTGGCCCTCGATGTCGCCGCGGGACCCGGTCTCGCGGGACACGGGCTTGGTGAGCCACGAGTGCGCGTCTGCCTGCGAGAGCGAGCCGAGCGCCACCAGCAGCGCTGCCGAGAGTGCGGCGAAGAACTTCATCGCTTTTTTGCAGGTGTGGCGGTGAGCTGGAGCTCTGATACTGACGCGGAAAGTTTGCGAATGAGAGGAGTGAAGAGCTACACGATTGCGCTGAGCTAGTTGCTCCTAGTAGCAGCGGTAGAAAAAATGCACAGAAGGCCGATGAGGTCTCATAGCGGCGCTACGAGCAGCAGCGGGAAGCTCGACACGTGCAAATGGACGAAGTGCAAATCGGGAACAAGTGACGAGGTCAACAAGATGATCACTCCGACGCCCCCAGCTGGTTCGGCGGCATGCTTCAGACGCTAACTCACTATGCCCTTTCATCATCAAAATGATTGCCATTTCAAGTAGACAGGAGCCAGGTCTGTGAAACGAAGCTGACGCGACTGCCACACCCAGCAGCTATTTAGTACCCAGCAGGCCTGTGGACGGAAACCAGACGGGTTCCACGCGAATGTCCTGCGTCTTTACCAAAACTCGGTGCGTAAACCTTTGCGATGCCATTTATTCTCGAATCGAAATACGATTTGCGATTGAACATGCCAAGCCGCCAGCGCGCAACGGAAGTTGTTAAGAAGGAGTTATTAATGCGCGAGTAGAAATCCGGGTGGTTTTCCGGCCATTTCTCCGTGGCTCAGGTCAACAAATGGATCCACAGGCGCGCGCGACAGCAGTCTCTCATGTCAAGTTCAGGCACGCCTGTGGCTGTGAGGGGCAAGCAAGCAAAGGTAGCGAACGAATTCAAGGTGGGTTACAGTGACATTCGGATGTAGTGGCTGCATGTGTTCGCGAGAAATATTTCGCATTGCTAGTTTACAACTACACATTCACAAATGTTGCGCTGCAGCTTTCAAGCATGTCAAACGCAATTGCTTGTGGGGGAAAGAATCATTGCTCTCTTGCGACCACAGAGTGACTTGTTCATTGTGAGATGTTGAATTCGTTGGCGCACATTCTAACATTGAGCAGTTGCTTTTGCTTCTCTTGAACTTGTAGTGTAGTAATGGCCTCGCGTGCAGACTCGCCATCACTTTTTGGCTGAGATTGCGCGCGTCTCTGTGGCCTCGAGTGCGTGCGCAGACTTCACCGTCACTTCTTGGCTCTACAGACAACACCGCTTAACTTAGCACCGGTTAAGTTGGAGCAAAATCGCCCAAGTGAGTGACCATCTGCGCATCTCCACGCATATCAAGACATTTTTTTCATAAATTAGAAACACAATTGCACTCGGAAAGAAAGACCAAAAGAATCAAGATTTGTTAAACTAACGTTTCACAAACTACAACAGAAAAACACAAAATTCTTGAATGCTTTTCTGACGTCTGCTTCTCATTATTATTGACCTCACGTGGTCGGCCACTGGTCGAAGGAGCTTGAAACCCATACCACGAGAGAACAGATACACATTCAGCTTTAAAGCTGTCTCGATAACCTCATAATGCGTGAATGGTTGATTAACTTCGTCATCATCTTCGTCTTCGTCTTTGCAATCCTGATGCTCGCAATCGACACTTGCGCTGGCTTGCTTGATCGTCCGCTCTCTCTTCTCTCGCTCAACGATCAAGCTGTCAATGTCCAGGTACTCTTCTGCAGTAAGTGGACTGACAATGACGAGTGAGGAGATCAATTCCATCAGCTCTGGGAGATCGCTGATCATGCGAGGCTCGATGTGGGCTTTCAGGCGCACAGCGGTAGCTCCACTGACGGCCCTTGTATGACATCAACAGTTGCGAATTGTATCGGAGGTGACGTCATCCTATGCCTCTATTATGAAGTGGATTGCAATCAGCATGTCGATATGCTTCGCTTTGTGTTCTTTCTTGATGATGTTTGCGAGATGCCATTTGATGAATCGGCTTCTGTACTCGGTCTTGAAACTCCTAACGATCTCCGCATCCAAGGGCAGGAGGTGAGAGACCGTTCGCGGAGGGAGAAAGTATAGACGAACATTCACCAGCTCAATCTCGACATGGCTGGATGCATGATCCAGCAAAAGCAACACCTTCCTCCTGTGCATCTTTGCGTCGAAGTTCCGCAGCTAAGCGCAAAAGACGGGTCTCTCTATCCACGCAGTCTTGTTCCAGAAGTAGTGGGGAAGGGGGGGAG
>JALBZD010000226.1:0-44626 GCA_038050675.1 Globisporangium cylindrosporum | reverse complement strand
ATTTTTTGCTAGCATGAGCTATCCATTTGATAGAAACTCTCTCCTACAAACTCCAAATCGGTACCGGTATGCAGAGAATATAGATTTTGCTTCGTCTAACTTTCTCAGAAGTGGTCCTGAGACCGCTCATAGACTGTACCTGAGTCCACATCTTTCGTACACTCAGCACCACGCAGCCTGGCGAGAGAGGTGGACGTGATGGCGCAGCAAATGAGAAAGCGCGGCTGCGCCGATGAGTGGGACTAGAGGTCCTGAGTGGGTGAGTGGGTCCGTCCTTCATCGTCTCTGGTCTTCCTTTTCGCTTGAACTAGCGCAAGGTCGACGCAGCAGCAGCAGCGCGCGCGTGTGCGCTGTCGTCGACACAATCAAACCCGCCCCGTTCCAGTCAAAAGCCCTTCCTCCACTTGGCAGGATGCGAACCGAGTTGATCCCGTTGACGACGCGCGATGGCGGCTACGCCGTGCCAGACGTGGAGAGCCGCGTGTCGGCCAACGTGAAGAAGTTCGTCAAGTACGGACTCGTCGCGGCGGCCGTGCTCGTGACGGGGAACCTCATGTTCTCCTCAGCTCGTAGCTCGTCGCCCTTGTCGCTGCAGCAAACTGTCCAGGTGCAGACGTCTGCGACCGTGAGCAACTCGAAGAGCGTCGCCGCTGTCACCGCGTCCTCGGACGACTTCCCTGGCGCTGCGGACCTGATCGAGGACCTCTTTGGCTTGCCGGACGAGTACACGTCGCGCCTGTTCTCGGGCTATCTGCCGCTGCGCAACGGCGGCGAGGCGTTCTACTTCTTCGCCGAGTCACAGAGCGAAGAAGCGCCCGAGAAGGACCCGGTGCTGTTCTGGCTGAACGGCGGCCCTGGTGCGAGCTCGCTCGCTGGCTGCTTCTCGGAGAACGGTCCGCTGCTCGTGAGCGCGGACGGCGAGAAGCTGGTCGTGAACGAGTACGGCTGGAACAAGAACGCCAACTTCATCTGCATCGAGTCGCCGATCGGCGTGGGCTTCAGCTACAATGCCAGTGGCGAGTATGTCTCGGACGATCTATCGCAGGCCGAGGATTTGTACGACGGGCTCCAGCAGTTCTTCACCAAGTTCCCGCACCTGCGCGAGAACGACTTCATCATCTCGGGCGAGAGCTACGGCGGCATCTACGTGCCCACGACGGCGCGTAACATCGTGGAGGGCAACCTCAAGGGCGAGCCGAAGATCAACCTCAAGAAGTTCGTGGTCGGCAACGGCGTGAACGAGTTCTCGGGCCTCTCGCAGCACTTGTTCGCGTACTACCACGGCATCTTGAGCACGGAGGAATACCAGAACATCCGCAAGAGCTGTCCGGAGCTCCAGGAGTTCCAGTCCACGCTCTCACTTAGCAAGCAGATGCCAGACATCGACTCGACGTGCGGCCAGGCGATGCTCACGGCGCAGACCAAGCTCATGTTTGAGCAGATCAACTCGTACAACGTGGCGGGCAACTGCGCCGGCACGCCCGAGGAGAGCATCCGAGAGCTCACGAAGCGCCTGCTGGAGAAGCCCTCGGGCTTCCCGCACCCGCTCGGCATGCCCTCGGCCATGTGCCTCGATTCGACGAACCTCGAGACGTACTTCAACACGCGTGAGGTGCGCGACGCCTTCCACGCGAAGAAAGACCTCGACCGCTGGAACGCCGGCGCGCTCTCAGCGCAGATCCTGGACTTCCAGGACCTCATCCCGGGTCTCCCCAAGGTCTCGGTCGACGCCAACCGCCTCTTCCACTACAACTCGACGCTGAACTGGGAGGTGACGCCGATCTGGAAGTACCTTCTTTCGCAGGGTATTGAGGGCGTGATCTATCACGGCGACGCTGACATGGTCTGCGACTTCATCGGCGGGCTTTGGGCCGTCGAGTCGCTCAAGCTGCAGCGCAAGGGCAAGCGCGCGACGTGGTCGGTCGAACTCGAAGGCACGCAGCAGACTGGCGGCTTTGTGGAGGAGTTCAAGGGCTTGCGCTACGTGACGGTCAAGGGTGCGGGCCACCTCGTGCCGATGTGGAAGCCCGTGGAGGCTAAGCGCATGCTCGACCTCTTCATCCTCGAGCGCGAGGGCTAAGAAAGAAGCCTTGGCTTGGTGCCTGAAAGGCTCCACCACCAATTTTGAGTTTTAAACAACGAAGAGTGTTGTTTGTGAACAATGTCGGGTGAAAGCAGCAACAATGTTGAAATCTCACCAATTTTACCCCACTCGAGTCTCTTTTCTCTATGTACAAATGGTTGTTGTTGCATGTATATTGATTGAACAGACAAAGGGTTAACAAAGTCCAGGAGCTACGTACGCAGTTAGTTGTCGTCCTGGAAGAGAATCGCGACACCGCGCAGCACCCACTTCTCGCCGCCGCAGTCGGTCGGCAGCGTCGCGAGGAAGATGTATGTGTGACCGCGGAAGCGCGTGAGGTACACGGGGCACTCGTATACGAGCGGGTCGTGGCGCAGGTACCCGACCGCCGAGGGTTCCCAGCTCGGCCGGGTCTGCACGGCCTTGACGTACACGACCGGCAAGAACCAGAGCAACTCCTTCGGGTTGCTGTCTAGTAGCGTGCCGCCACACTCGGTCGAGGGCGAGCTGCCCACCTGGTACCGCTCCGAGATCTCGTCTAGAGTGCTCCAGCGGGCGCCTTCGAGGATCAGGCCGTGCGCGAACACGCCGTCGTCCGGGTAGTAGGTCACCTGGGACGGGTCCTGGAACGTCGTCACATGGGTCTCAACTGTCATCTGGTTGAGCGGCATGAACTTCTTGCGCGACGTCACCTGGAGACACGCCGTGGTGTATGCCGTGGGGTTGAAGAGCCCGGGCAGCCAGATCGAGAACGGCGTGACAAAGTCCGCCGACCATGCGAGCATCTGCTGGTACCGCTTCACCATGTCCGTGAACCAGCCGCTGAGTGATTTCTTGGATGGCCACGCCTTCTTCTCCCACTTGCACTGCGAGAACGGGTTCCGGCCGGGCACTTCGTTGAGCGACATGGCGGTCGCGAGGTCCTCCATGGCTTGCGACATATTTAATTGCCCATTAAGTCCTTTCTTGAGGTCGCCCAGCGAGATGCGGATCTCTTCGAGCAGCACGTTCATGCGAGAACACTCCTGAAGCGCAACGACCACGAACGGACCATGCTCCTCAGTCAACAGCGGCGCTGCGAGCTCCGTGAGGTCGAGCATACTGAAGAACTCGGGGCAGCGCGCCTCAAACTCGTCGATCATGTGGCGCAGCGCCATAGTCTTGTCACCCCCGCTCTCGCCTCCGCCTCCAGCGCCACCGCCGATCGTCACGATCGTGTAGCACAGCGTCTCACACGTAGTTGTCAGATAACCAATTTCCGCATTCGGGTGCAGACCGAAGAGCGGCGGCGCCTCGGGCACCATGTTCTTCTCAATGTAGTTGGCGTACTCGGCAAAGTTGAAATCGTTCGGATTGGGCGATTTGAACCCAGGGCCGAGCTCCATGCCGTTCAGCAGTCCCGGGTTGATGAGTACCGTCAGGTATGTATTGTTCGTGCGGCGATCCCACGAGTCTGTGATGTGGCCGCCGTACATGATCTCACCAAAGATGTACCTGAGGTCGTCCCAGGGCACGCTCGGGTTGTTGTCCAGGTACGAGTGCAGGATATTCGCGCAGATCGTGAGGTCGCCCGTGTTAAAACTGTATGCGCGGCTCCAGCCTTGCTGGCCGAACCTTCGTCTTCCCAACACGATCGCGTGGAACCAGCAGAGCGCAAAGAGACACGCCTTGAAGTCCGACGGCTTGGTGCACGCCTGGACCTTGTCTTCGCTGAAGTTCGCCCAGGCGCGACGCAGGTTCGACTGGATGTCCGACGGCGCCTCGTTCGCCACTTTGATGCAGCTCTGCATGAGCGACTCGGGGATGTTGAGCATGTCTGGTAGCGGCGGTGGCTCAGCCGAGATGAAGCACCGGAAGTTGTCGTGCGCGCCCTCGGTGGCCACTTCTTCCAGCTGCCGCTCGAGCGTCGGCAGCCACGACTGCATCAGGTGGACATTCTGGAGAATGATCCACCCGCCGTCCGTGCTCAGCTTCTTGAGCGACTCGCCCGCGTACGCCTCTTGGCCCTGGCCCATGGAGATGTTGATGAAGTTGCCGTTCTCGAGGCTTACGCCGTTGGTGCGTCCGAGCTTCTCGACCCAGGGCGTTGGGTCTACTCCGGGGAAGAGCACAAAAAAGATCGGAATCGACGAGTTCGTCTCTGCGTATGTCTCCTCCATGTTGAACGGCGGCTGCGTCACGTACTCTTCGCCCAGGGACTCGAGGATGAACGTGCGCAGCGCGTTCGTGACGCGATCCGGACGCAGCGCGCGCAGCAGGATCATGCGTTGGAAGGACGTCAATTTGATGAAATCCCCCGGGAGTTTCTGTCGCTCAGCGTCCTCTGTGGCAAACCACTTGCGCCACTCGTCCGGGTCGTTCTGGATCGCGTCGCCGAGTCCCTGGAAGCACTTGAGTCCTTCGAGAGCCTTGATCTTCGCCCACAGAGCTGCGAGCAGCCACTCAGAGGCAGAGCCAGCATTGCCAGCGTCCGGGTGGGACTTGCTGATCAACAAGTACTCGACCTCCGTGTCCGTGAGCAACGCGTCCTTAAGCAGGATTTTGAGCGTGAGCATGGACGCGACCGTGAGCTTGTCGCGCTCAAAGAGGCCACGACGCACGTAGTTGTACACGCACGAGGTGATGCTGTCCATGAGGATGCGGCAGCGCACGTGCATCTCTTCGTCCGTGAGGTCTGGGGCTTCGCCGTCAGCTCCGCCAGCACCTCCTGCTCCACCACCACCACTGCCACCAGCGACCTCTTCGCCTTCACCGCCACCACCTACCGCTGCCTCAGCGTCCAGTTTCCTCATCGGCACCTTGTAGATGCCCGAGAGGAACACCTGCTGGAAACTTGCGAGCGAGTAGATGTAGTACGAGTGCACTTTGCTGATGTCGTTCATCAGGAAGAACAGCAGCGCACCGCGCGCCGCGATGCTTCGGTACTTCTCGCTCGTGACGTTCACGGACTCCTGGGTCTTCTTCGCCGCCTCCATGTTGTTTTGCGTCAGCTGTGCCTTGTATTTTGTATCACTAAGAATACTGATGAGTGGCTGGTTGTTCGTGATGTCGTCATCAGCGCTCGCGAGATAAAACAGGATATCGTCCTCGAGCTTCTTGAGCTCGATCTTGCCGTTGTTCTGCTCCTGGATGAGCTTCTCACGCTTCACCGCGAGGTCGTTACGCTCTTTCGAGACCACGAGGTTGAGCAGCTGGTCCTCGAGACCGAGAATTGTGACCGTGAAGTTCACGATCGTGCACTCGGCCTGGATCTCCGGCGGATAGTGCGGGTTACCGAGCTTCGTGTGTAGGTACAGATGGAAATTGTCGTTGTACGGCACGGAAGCATCACCGATCTGGATCTCGTAGCGAGCGCCTCGGCGGGAAGTCGATCTCTGGATCACTGGCGCCAGGATCGGATCGATCTTCTCGCCCAGGTTCTCGATCATGAACGCGCTGTCGGTACCGATCGCCGACTTGAGGCGCTCGATCCACATCTTCTGCCCCACGCGCACGATGATTAGGTTGTTGTGCGCCTCCATCTCGCGGATCCACGCGATCGCCTGGAGCTGCGGGTCGATGATAAGTGGTCGACGTCCCATGGTCACGGTCGTGACCACAATCGCGCCGTTTTCAGTCGACACGCGGTCGGACGGCAGCTTCTGCGTGTTCCACTGCGCGATCTGCGCATCGTCCGTCAGGATCGTGAGCGGATTTGACTCCTCCGACATCGCAATACTCTCGCCGTTCGCAGCTTTCCTCAGGAACGGCACCCAGTGTTTGTTGATGAGCTCGTCGCGGAATGGTTTCGTGAACGGACCAATGTATGAGATGAACGCGGACGCCAGAAGCACGTCGCCCACCAGCAGGTCCTTCTCCTTTTGCAGTTGCAACACATTGATACCCCAACGCACGTTCTCACTCGAGAGATCGTTGGTGAGCGTACCGGCGAGCTTCATCTTGCGGTTGCCCTGCTCGACAGAGTTGATCGCGTCCTCCTTTTCCTTCTCCGCGGCAGCAGCTTCTTCGAGCAGCTTGTCCAGTTTCGCCTGCAGCTCGGCGACGAGTGTGGTCACTTCCAGCAACCGCTTGTTCGCCGACTCGAGCTCGACGTTCGCGGCCGCGAGCGCCTGGCGCTTGGGCTCGACCGTGATCACGATGTCGTAGTACATGACAATGTTGATGACCCAGGAGCAGAGACCCGCGGCGGCTCGGTTCTTTGTCAGAATTGTGTCGTAGTTGAAATGCTCCTTCTCCAGATACTCGCGCACGTCTTTCCAGTTCACCACGGGCACTTTGCCATCGTCCACGACCTGCTTGAAGCCCACCAGGTAATCAATGTACTCGGGGATGTTACCGAGCAGCTGCTTCTTGACCGTATCCCACTTGACGTCCTTCACTTTGCCCGTCTTCGTCACTTGCACATTCGGGTGCACGCCGGCGAGCAGCACCATCGTCGCGGCAAAGATGTCGTCGACGCCCGCGGGCGGTTTGGACATGGTCTTACACTCACCCAAGTCTTTCTTGTTGAGCGAGTCGAGCGCCGCCATAGCCTGCTCGACCGCAGGCTCGGCTTTCGCGAGGTCCTCCATCGTCGAGCGCTGCTTCTCCGTTACTTCAGCTTGGATGACCGCGCACTTTGCGGCCTCTTCGCTCGCCTTCTTGCTCTCCACCTCAACGTTCGCCTTCTCTTTGTTCACAGTCTCGGCGATCGCCGAGGAAACCGCCTTCTTGTCTTCAGCCGCCTCGAGTTTGCCCTTGAGCTCCACCTCAAGGCGCGCGACGGTCTCACCGGTCTCCTTGAGCTTCTGCAGCCCTTTCTCCAGACGCTCGATCGCCGCGGCGTACTCCTTCACTTTCTTGCGCAAGATCTTCTTGTAGAGCTGCAGCAGCTCCAAGTACGACTTTGGGGTCGTGTACACATAACGGCGCTCGACCAGGAAGAACCGCTCGGCGCACTGGTTCACGGACTGAAACGAGAACGGCATGAAGTTCTCAATGCCCGCGCGCGAGTCGTCAGAGCCCAATAGATCCGCGATCTCCTTGAGCTTCTCGCGGCCTACAGAGAGCAGCGCCTCTTTCGGCCACGGCTGGAACCAGTCGATGACCGTGCAATTCACGAGTGCGGGAAACTTGCGCGCGCGGCTTCGGAAATCGTCACCCACAGGCGAGAAGCAGAGACACAAGTGCAGCCGCTTGCGGATCTCCGCTTGGAAAAACTTGACTACTTCCTTCCTGTCTTTCGTGCCAGCAACGGGGGACAACAGGTTCACGATGTTGTCCATGTCCTCCATTGCAAACAGGTCGGGCACTTCGCCGGAGGCGAGCAGGTCGTTCAGGTAGATGAGGAACTTCTCGTTCGTGATCTGCGAGTCCGTGAGCATGAACACGATGCCGCCGTCTTCTTCATTTCGCGAGAGCATCTCGACCACGTTCATGTGCATCTTGCGCAGATCTTCTTTGAACTCGTTCTCGCCGTACTTAGAGCTGATCGTGATCTGGCGCACCAGGTATCCGCAGATGTGGGACGCCAAGCGCGCGAGCGACCGCTTGCCGCTGCCACCGACGCCAACGAGCAGCGCGTGGCCGCTCTCGTTCCTCAAGATACGCACAATGCGCGCGACGTGCTTGACCGCGTCGTCGAAGAGATCCAAGTGCATCGCCGTGTTGTTCTCGTTGTTGTTGTAGTCGCGCAGCTGCGCCTGCAGGTTCATCTTGAGATCATCCAGGTTCGTGCCCATGATCTGGTCGTACTCCGAGTCGCCGTCTTTCGTGAAGTGGCAGAAAATGAGTGGCCATGAGTTCTCGGCTGCGTAGTACCGACTCGTGTTGCACGCTGGGAAGGACCGCTTGACCTGGAGCTGCACGAGCTGGTTGTACTTCTCAATGTCGGCCTTGCACACCAGGCGGTCACCGTACACGCGCTCGCTCTCGTGCAGCCAGAGCAGCACGAACTTCTCGGTCGCTGTGAAGCGCTGTTTCTTGGACGCGATGAGCCCCTGGAACACGTTCGACAGGTGGCGCACGTTGAACTCGTAGTGGAAGTTCGCGGCGGTCTTGCGGAACGTATTCACAACGCTCGTGTGGAGACTCAGCGCCGCCTTGATGAGTGCGTTCGAGAACTGCACGTTGCTGAGCTCGTCGCCGAAAGTAGACAGGTGGCCGCCCAGAAAGGTCTCGTAGATCGTCACAAGGCTCGGGGCCTCGGGCATGCCCATCGCAAACGTGCAGAAGTGGCGCTGCAATCTCGGATCAATCAGAAAAGAGCCTGCGGTCGGGTTCATGCCCGCGACGACCTGGGTATTCAGGATGTTCTGGGTCTGCAGCTTCTGGCGGTCGAACCAGTGGCGGTACTCCATCACTTGGCGTAGCAGCGAGATTGCGCTCTGCGTGTTGTACGGGTCCACCTCGGGCAGGTTCACGTCGTCCATGAAGTAGATGAGCTTCGCCTTGCCCGGGGGTCCCATGTTGATGCCGGTTTTGCGCTCCAGCTGGCCGAACATCGCCTGCTGCAGGATCCCCGACGTCGTGTAGAAGTTGAAGTTGATCGTGCAGTACTTGAACGCGGCCGTGGCCTCGTCCTTGCTGAGCTTCTTGAGCATGCCCACAATGTTCTGTGTCTTACCGGTACCGGCGGGACCGCACACCATGATCGGGATGCTCTTGGCGATCAGGTTCTCGAGCCAGAACGCGATCGAGGCCGTCTCGGTCGTCGGAACCGTGATCTGGTTGATCGGACTCGGGGACTTGTATACCTCCGTGTAGAAGTAGGGGCTCTTGGCCCACGAGTTGAACTTGGACGACTCCGGGTCGAGCCAGAAGTCAAACACCGTGTTGCTCGCTGACGCCACGAGCTTCACGTCCTTCCACTGGTTCTTCCACCAGTTGCTGAACTCGGCCGAGTAGTCCGTGCCGTCGTCACTGAGCGTCAGGATCGACCCGAAGGACCACACGCAGCAGAACACAAAGTTGTTCTGCATGACCATGTAGTCCTCCAGCACCTGCGGTGTAAGCAGGCAGTCGATCATGTTGAGCAGGTTCGTCACGAGCGTCGTGTCTTCCACGGGCACAATCGGCACGAGCTTCTTCTTGAAGAAGCGCAAGGTGGGCTCGATGTACTGGTCGAAGAGTCCCTGAAACTTGGCGCGCACATCGGGTGTGAACATCATGTTCTTCAGGCGATGGTCGATTGGCATCTGGCAATGGCGCTCGAGCCAACTGTCGATCAGACAGCGCCACTGGTACCCCTCGGACGTCGAGATGTATAGGATACCGGCACGGGAGACCGTCGCCGGTGTCGCGTACACCAGGTCGCGGATCTCAAATATCATGCGCATGTGGGTCTTGAGCGGGATGCGCTCGTTCGATGCGAGCGTGAGCATGCGGTTGTCGTCCATGACCGAGTTCATCGATTCGATCCAGTTCGCATCCAGGTCGCCGTCCAGGATGATCCACTTTGGGTTGTTGTCTTCGTCCCCATTGTCGCGGCGCCGCGAGCCCAGGTCTCGCATGATACGCGACAGCAGACCATCCTTCCACTCGCGAGTTTTGAGCACGATGTACCCGTAGAGCTCGTTCGTGCTCACGGACTTGGGGTTCAGGTCCTGGACCTCCATGGGCGTGCCCATGATCTCCCTTGCTTTCTTCAGCGTCTTCCACGTCTCGGTCTTGCCGCAGGACGGGGGTCCCATCACGAACACGCAGTGACGGATCGCCAGCAACTCGGACAGCTGTACGACTTTCAGCATGAAGTCAGGACGCGGTGAGTTGCCAATCGCCTCTGAGGCACCCTGCACCATGGATTCCAGCTCCATGTCGCGCTTGCGAGGTGGGTCGTTGCGTACATCCACATTCGGACTGTCGCGCGGGAACAAATCGCCCAGCAGGCCAAAGAAGATGACCGTGTCCTCCGCAACGATCTTGGGGATATTGAAATCACGCAGCGCGCGCATGAGCAGGTCGATCTCAGGGATGTCTGGCTCGGCGCGCTTGAACGCACCGGCGACACAGAGCACACTCTTGACGGCGCGGAGCCCCCAGTCGTAATGCAGCTGCTTGGAGAGCAGCTGGCCGAGCAGTGAGTAGAGTCCGTAGAACTTGGATGCAAGGATCTTGGCCTGCGTGAAGCCCTCCGCCATGAGCATGTTCTCGCAGATGAGCACGAGGTCCGGTACCATGACGGTCATCGGTCGAAAGAGCGCCTTGAGACCTTCGGGGAGCTCCGAACGACCCAGGTACCCCGGGTTCATGGTGATGAACGCCCCCACTGTAGGGTCCAGCATCACTTCGTCGTTCTCGAGAACGAACTTCTCATCGTCAGCCTTGCACGCGTCGCACACGGCTTTGAACTGCACGGAGCACACCGAGAGCACCTCGGGCACGAGACGGTTGAACTCATCGAAACAGCCCCAGGAGCCCGAGGACGCGAGTCCTTTGAAGATGTTGCCCAGACTCTTGAAGTCCATCTCCGGTGAGCAGTTGAACACGTAGCACACCTTGCCCAGCGCGTTCGCGAGATCCTTCGTGGTCTCGGTCTTCCCCGTACCGGCGGGACCCGCGGGTGCGCAGCCCATCTGCAGGTTCAGCGCCTGGGTCGCTGTCACGTAAATGCGATCTGTGAGTGGCGTGATCACGAGACGAGGGCCGTTGCCCAGGTACTCGTAGTCGTACGGGATGCCGGCGTCACAAATGAGGATCTGTGCACGCGAGTTGTTGGAACCGCGGAAGTTGGCGTCGCGCTTCAAAAAGCTGCCCTGCGTGGGCGAGAAGTAGTGCTTGAGCTGCGACTGCCACTGGAACGACGTCGCGTCGTCCACACCAGCGCGGATCATGCTTGCGACGATGTCTCGCCCGTGGGCGTCCATGGTGATCAGCACCATCACGCGCTGGCGCTCGGCCGACGAGATATTGCTCTGCGTGAGGCGAATAAGGTCCTCGAGCTGCTTCTCCTGCTTCTTGTTGTACTGCTGGAGCGACTCTTTCTCGCCCGCCTGGATCTCGCGGAAGCACTTCTCCACTTCCTGCACGTAGTGCACGCCCGCCGCGAGCAGGATGATTTGCGCGGCATCCATGGGCTTACCGCTCTCGTCCTTGAAGTTGATCCAGTCCACGCGCTCTTTCTCCGTGTATGTCACCAACGACCGCTCAATGTGCTTGAACAACGTGTAGCGCATCGCGCGCATAACGGTTTCCAAGTAGATCTCGGCCTCACCCTCGAGCACTGGCGGCTCGTAAAAGTCGACGATCTCATGACCGACACCCGAGACAAACGCCGTGGCCACGGGCCGTCCACCGTCCTCTGACTCCTTCAGGTCCAAAGTCTTGGTCGCCAAGTAGATCTTGGAGCAGTGCGGCATGATCCGGTCCGGGTGGGATCCGTTCGAGAGAATGTCGAGCAAATCCGCCTCGGACATGAAGTAAAAGCGTGGGAACTGGCGTCGACGGCCGTCCAGAAACTCCTTCAGGCGGTGCTTGCAGAGCTCGAGCTTCTCGACAATGCCCTCGAGGCGCTTGATTAAACCATTTTCGGTACATGCCTCGCGGACGTTGAACGTCTTCCACGCCTTCTTCAAGATCTTGCGCACTTCCACGTCGATGTCTTCAAAGTCAGCGGTGAGCTCTGGAAGCTGTTTCTTCACCTCTTCCGACTGGATGAACAGCGGCTCCAAGTAGCTCCACGATCGCTGGATATCTCCGAGCAGCACGACCACCTCGTTGATCGACGACAGCCCCAACTGGAGACTCGCAACGCGTGGCTCAAACTCCGACTGGTATGGTGACGCGCTCATGCCCTGCACGTCGATCTGGTGGGTCTCAAGCAACTCAAAGTTCTCTTCCGACACTTTCAGAAGCGGCACGATGTCGTCCTCGGCCGCGCCGGGGTTGTACGCGTTCATCTCCCAATTCACTTCGGCCCAGATACCCTCGAGCTCGATCAGCCGCAACTCGAGCTCCTGTTCTTTTTCGGCTTCGTAGCAGATCTCCGTGATGTCCGAGCTGAAATTGTGCAGGTTCTTGCTCATGATGAGCGACAGTTTCTGCTCCGGGTCTTCGTCCGGAGTGGGAAACTGGCCCGTGTGTTTCATGATCCGCTGCCAGTGGCGTGGACGCATGTACGTTGAGGAGACACAGCGGATCAGCGGGTGGGTCTTGTCGAATGACTGGCACTCCTTCAGGATCGATGTGTACGCGTCGCACCACTGAATCTCCTTGGGGGTCTTCTTGAGCTCCTTGAGCATCGACTGGATCTCAATTTGCAGCGTGTTCACGTCCACGGTCTTGAAGAGGATCTGCTCCGTGGTCACAAAAAACGATTTCGCGCGCTTGATGATCGCCCACACGGTCTTCATGCCTTCAGCGTCGGCGCGCATGAGCCCCATGACGCGCAGTGACTCGTTCATGAGCTGTGGGAAGCCAAAGATCGAGCAGAGCTTGGTGTTCTCCTCGCACTTCTTCATCTCCATCTCCCAGTCCACGAGGTAGCTCTCGATCTTCTCGAGCCCTTTCTCCGGCTCGAGCTTTGAGGACCAAAAATCGAGCGTCTTCATGGTCTCCATCTTCTTCTGGATCGCTTTCTCGTACGCGACGATCTTCTCCTCGGTCTTCTCGCTGAACACGCGCGTGGGCTCCTGTACGCGCTGCTCGGTCGTCGGAATCTGCTTCTGCACGTCGAGGAAGAGCTTCTCCATGTTTTCAATCTCCACGAGCTCCTTGTCCACGTGGCCGCCCGTCTTCTTGATGTTCCCAAAGAGCTGGCGCACCTGATCCAGGACCAAGTGGTTCGTCTCCTTGTCCACCTCGAGCTTGCGGATGATCTCCTTGACTTTCCGCAACGTCTCGAGCCCGTCGATCTCGTTACTTGGGATGTCCTTGCGCAAGTCGATGAGGATGCGCCGGAACTCGCCGTTGCGCTTGTTCATGTTTGCCATTAGGCGGCGGATGAGGTCCGACGAGTCCATGTCCTTCTCATTGCTGAGCGGCGGCATGCACTTAGCCTTGTTCTCCTCAGTGGGTTGCTGGAAAAAGATCGTGAATGGCGAGCCACGAACCGGACCCGCGATGCCGTTGAATGTCCCATTGAAGTCCACCGAGAGTTTGAACTTGCCGGCTTTCGGCGCGGCGAACGTTACGACGTACGTGCCGTCGTTCTTGTCAATGATGCTCGTGATCGGCTCGTCCTCGCTTGCAGCTTCACCAGCAGCTACGGGCGCTTTACTCGCTGCAGCTGCTCCAGCTCCGTCGCATGCCTTGAGCAGGATCGTGAACTCGTCGCCGCCGCAGTCGCGCGGGTTGTCGTCCTTGTCGCGCGCTTGGATAATGAACGTAGTCGGGAACTCCGCCAACGTGTTATCGTTCAGTGACGAGATCAGACACGGACCGAATGCCAGCGACTTGAGCGCCGACGTGACCGAGTGGAACTTGAACGACGTCGACGCGTTCGTGTACATCCCACCGGAGAGCGACGCGCGCACCTCTGTGAGTAGCGACCCGTATTTCTCAAAGCTGGGGGCTGTCGCCTGGATGATCGTAGGACTCAACACCGTCCCCATGACATCGACGTACCCTTTTGCGACTGCGAAGCGCAGACTCGCCGACTGGCCCGTGAAGTTGTACCCATGCACTTTGATCTTGGCGTTTCCCGTGATCGGTCCGCTCTTGGGCTCGATGGACGAGATCGCGTACGGCGGGCCGACGATCTCGCTCGCGTTGAGCACGTGGAGATCGTTGAACCAGCGGTTGGCCCAGCCGCCGAAGAAGAGCAGGTGGTTCGTGTTCTTCTCAAATACCATGGTCGTGTCGGCGCGTGGCGACGGCAGCTCGCCTTTCACGGGTGGAGTCATCCACTCCATGATGCCTGTGTCTAGCACCATGACGCTATTCAAGTACGTCCCCTGCGCTGTGCCGGACTCTGCCAGATCACCGCTGTTGCCGCCAAACATGAACACTTTCCAGTGCGGGACAGCGGGGACGCCAACGCACGTGTGGTTCCACATTGGCGACGGCAAGCGCACGCTCAGCATGCTCCAGGTCCTGGTCGGTAGATCGAACGCGAAGATGTCCTGGAACTGCTTGAAACTATTCCAGCCGCCGATCACAAAGAGCTGCTCCTTAACCAGACAGGTCTGGTGGCCCGAGCGTGGCTCGGGCTTCTCGCCCTCTGTCTGGATCTCTTCCCATCGGAACGTCACGAGATCCAAAACGTGCAGGTCGTTGAAATCTGTCCGCCCGTACCCGTTGCCCCCGTAGCCTCCGAAGATGTACATCTTGTCCTGCACGAGCGTCGCGCTGTGCGCGCCTCGACACTGCGGGAGTCCCTCCCAGAGCCCCTGCGGGTGCTTTTGTTCCCAGACGCGCAGGTCCGTGTTGAAAATCCAGAGGTCGTTCATGCGCTTCTCGGCGGAAAAGCCGCCGAAGATTACAATCTTCTTGTCGTGGAGCACCGCTGAGTGGCGCCAGCGCGGTGGCGGCAGGTCTTCCGGCCCATTCGCACTCGGGATCACTTTCGACCAGGTGTACCCTGGTTATATGAATGAACATGGATACCGCCTTGTTAGTCTGCCTATTTGAACGAGATGCAAGTCGCCACAGCGAGTATGGGCAAAAAAGATGAGAAGCAGATAACGCACCGTTGTTGATCTCTACTTTGAAGAGATCGTTCGTTGGTCCGGGGGGAGATTTGTGGTCGCAGCCTCCAAACATATAGATTGCGGTCTCCGTGTCCGTGCTTCGCAGCGTGAACGAGTGGCCCGACCGCTTCACCGGGATCTCGCCGCTCTGCTTTGGCACGAGCCAGAGCAGCTCCAGCTCATTGCCGAACCCCACAGGCTATCATACGAGAATGGACACACACACACAACTGGTTAAAATCCGCTCCAATCCTACATTGATGAATGGACAGGCAAGTTTCGCGCTTACGTACCATGGCGACGACGTCTCACTGGATCACAGTAGCACGACCAGTGTCTTGAACCTTCCTGCCTTGAGTCACGATCTGCTTGTCTTATCCGTCTAGTTCCGATGCTGAAGCGCACACTCCACGCGCTTTAGCCGTGTTCAAAGGAGGCTCGAAGTTCCACGCCAGCCTTGTCTCTCTGTGGCATTCAGCCGGTTGTTGACTTGAGCAGACACGACAACGACGACGATGGTAGCAGCAGCAGAAGGAATCCCAACCCAAATCCAGCAGCAGCAGCAACAACAAACAGCATTGCGCTGGGAGCAAAGAACCAAAACGCACAAAAGCGACTCGAAAGGTTGCGCGGGACTTCAAGAGTCGCGTGTCGGCGACCAGTCACCCCCTCCCACGAGAAGAGTAACGGAGGCCCATGAACGCTTCTGAGCTCTCTCAACTCAGCCATTTCATCCGCACACACAAAGAAACAGTATCACGTGAGGCGCGTGAGTCATGATCAAATTGTGAGCCTTGCGCAGCGAGTGTGGGTTCATAGTCCTAGGTTGGCTTTACAGAGTGTGAATTCTGGTAGAGTATTCACGAAGACTCTATCGAAAAAAACGTGTACTACACCTGTCATCAGAGTCAGCCACTCAACTCAGCCACCTACCTACCTATCCGAGGGAGATAAGCGAGAGCCACCACGACATTTCCTCAGTGCTGGCTGCTGACTGACGCGCGAGGTCTGCTCTTAGTTGTTGAACTTGAAGAAGATGATGTCGCCGTCTTGAACCTGGGGTAGTAGAAGGTAGGAGATCAATCACGAGCATGTCAGACCTTTCACTTTGTGCACAAACAGTGAGTCTCACAGAGTAGGCAGAATGGCTCACCTCGTAGTTCTTTCCCTGGAGCTTCAGCTTGCCAGCCTTCTTCACCGCTTCTTCCGATCCCACTGTTTACGCACCAGCCACAAAAGCAAAGCTTAGTACCTGATCTAACATAAAATGATCATAAAAACAAAAATACAGCAGCGAACTCACATTCTTTCACGTCCGCGAACGCCTGCACTTCGGCCTTGATGAAGCCCTTCTCCATGTCCGAGTGGATCACGCCCGCCGCCTGCGGTGCCAATCGGCCCTTGCGGATCGTCCAGCTGCGCACTTCCTTGCCGCACGTGAAGAAGTGAATCAAGCCGAGCGCCTGGTAGCCCGTCTTGAGCACGCGGTTTAGAATCGACTTGTGGGTCGGGTTCTCCTTCTGGTACGTTTCCAGTTCGCCGGATTCCTCCAAGTCGAGCATCTCCAATTCGAACTCGCAACTGAGCGGGATCACTGGCTCGTTGCCGCCACGCGCCTTGACGAACTCAGCGATCGCTGGCAGGTACTTGTTGCTCTTGCGGAGGTAGTCCTTCTTGCTCACATTGATGAGGAAGACAACCGGCTTGGCAGTCAACAGCTGAAGAGGGTTCAAGATGTCCACTTCGAAGGCGCTCCACTGACCGAACGACACGTCCTTACCGGACTCAAGGTGCTCCTTGATGCGCACAAGCGCCTCGAATTCGAGCTTGCGCTCCTTACCGCCCACGCCCTTCTCGACAGTCTTGCGCATGCCATCGCAGAGCTTCGTCACGAGTGCGATATCCTTGAGACGTAGCTCCTGCTGGATGATCTCGATATCGCGCACAGGGTCGACGTTGCCCTCCACATGGGTCACCTCCGACGAGTCGAACGCGCGTACCATGTGGTAAATCGCGTCGACGGCCTGGATGTGCGACAAGAACGCGTTTCCGAGACCGGCACCTTCCGCGGCACCCTTGACGAGACCAGCGATATCGGTGATCGCGATCACAGGCGGCACACTGTAGTGACATCAGATTTGTCAAATGTGAGCAATAAACGTGCCGTGAGCATCAATACCGAGTACTGCACATTCACCACACATAGAACGAATAAATCACGAGCTACGGAGCAAGTACGTACATGCTAATGGCGTTGTACTGCTTGACGAGCCAGTTGAAGCGCTGGTCCGGCAATGGCACCACGGCCTCATTCGGCTCAATCGTGCAGAACGGGAAGTTCTCGGCGGGGATGTTGAGCTTCGAAAGACAGTTGAAGAACGTGCTCTTGCCGACGTTCGGCACGCCGACGATGCCGATCTTGACGTTGTTGCCTGGACGACCGAGGTACACGCGCTTCTCCTAATGCGCAGTACGTGCGAGTGAGTGTGAGACTCATGGCAATAGAGAGAGCGAGCAAGCGCAAGCATGAAGAGCTACAGTACGCACCGCTTCTTCTTTCTTCTTTGGCGGCATTGTGGAGACGAGATGGGGCTGCTGCTTGCTGCTTGTAACGCAAAATGTATCGGGAACGCACTTTGGATCGCAATTGATACAGGGCACTTTCAGTTGCAAAAACACGCACTCTTTGGCTGGAGAGTGGAAGATCACAGCAAAGAGGGTGCGAACAACTGAAAGATGGCACCGGTAAGTGGTAAAACAGCGAGAAAGAAGGAACACCACCATGACCATTTGACATAATCGATTGACATGATTGACATGATTGTTCGTTCGAGCTCGCTCGCTCATACACTCACTGACCTGACTGATAGACTGAATCTCCACAGCAACGGGACAGCGAGTAATATCCACACTGATCACAGCGCACACTGTCAGTGTAAGTCCACTTTAGCGACATCGCACACAACTTGCTAACGTAGCTAGCTCTCGTCTGAACCTTGAATGGACTGATGAGCTTTGAAGAAAATAATGCCACCATCGACCCTTGTGTCACAACAGAAAACGTAGTAATGCAAACAGTAGCCATATCCCCGCACACAAAAGCAGTTTAGACATGAGGACAACCCGTTCTCATGCAAAAAAATAAGGCGTGCGTGCGGCTCAATCTGGTTTGATGCAGGGAGCTGTGTGGTACTTTGTGGGTACGCGCGTGCAGTCGATGGATATACGTACTGCGTCTTCCATCGTTGGCTGCATTGACTCGGATTGCAGAGAGGGTTGTATGGGCACGAATTTCTCCTCGAACGTCTTGACCAGCGTTGAAACAGCGTTTCTATCAAAAAGAAATCTTGGATTTGACCGGATTTAAGAGAGTGCTTCTGTGCTTTTTTGGATTCTGAAATTTGTTTTCAGTCTATGGACGGTGTATTTTGACATTTTTTGAAGTGGCGCATTTTGTAAAAAGTCCGCCAAAAGTTTGGAAACTGTCGATTTTCCCCCCATATTTTTGAAAAAACGACTGCACGGTGGCACTATTGCTACCAACAACACCCAAAAGGATTTGCTGCAAATGCAAACTTTTGATGGGATCGACGTATGCTCACTCTGATACATGCATGTTCACTGCTGCTCTCGAAGGAGCTGGAGGTCGCTGGGTGGTGGTGTAGTAGTGTAGAAGATCTACTGCGCTGGTTGTCGAAATCGAATGTTGATGGTATGCGGATCCTACATACCCCAGAGATCTCCCTCCATACCAACGGAATATAGAATCTGGACGCACGAGCACGAACGTGGAGTCATTTGCATGAGTCATTCCATAGTGAGCAATGATTCCGGTAGCGCCAATCAACACTCAAAACTCTCGATGCGCAAGTGCAATTGTATACAAACACACACATATGAAAACTGAGGGAATGGCGAATCTGGAATCGTGGTATATTTTCAAGGACGAGAGCCATTGACACCACGCTCTTTCGATTCGAAAAGGTCACCATTTTGTGGGCGTGCCTACACGTTCCTAACACATGATAAGGTGACTGATTGACTGACTTGACTGTCTGCACTTGCCGTTCATCCTCTCCTTACTGCAAAGCCAACCTTCCACAGCTTGAGGTAACTGGCTGCATGACTGCAATTTTCAGCGACAAGCCTAGGTGTTGAACTTGAAGAAGATGATGTCACCATCCGCCACCTCGTAGTTCTTGCCCTGCATCTTCAGTTTGCCAGCCTTCTTCACAGCCTCCTCCGATCCCACTACAATTAATTGGTTCATACGTCACACACAACGACAACAACAACTCATTAGTACAATGTTTCACCCCCACTTGACGAAAAATCACGACAGAAAGAAAGACACAGTCAACTTACATTCTTTGAGGTCCGCGAACGCCTGCACTTCCGCCTTGATGAAACCTCGCTCGAAGTCCGAGTGGATTACACCAGCCGCCTGCGGTGCCAGTCGGCCCTTGCGGATCGTCCAGCCACGAACTTCGTCCTTGCCGCACGTGAAGAAGTGAATCAACCCGAGCGCCTGGTAACCCATCTTCAACACACGGTTCATGATGGTCTTGTGGGTTGGGTTCTCCTTCTGGTACGTCTCCAACTGATCGCTGGCTTCCAAGTCGAGCATCTCCAACTCAAACTCGCAACTGATTGGGATCACTGGCTCGTTGCCACCGCGCTCCTTGATGAAATCGGCGATCGCAGGCAGGTACTTGTTGCTCTTGCGGAGGTAGTCCTTCTTGCTCACGTTGATCAAGTACACGACTGGCTTGGCAGTCAACAACTGAAGAGGGTTCAGCACGTCGACCTCGAAGGCGCTCCACTGGCCGAACGACACATCCTTGCCAGACTCCATCCACTCCTTGATCTTCACGAGCGCCTCGAACTCCATCTTCTTCTCCTTGCCGCCCACGCCCTTCTCGACAGTCTTGCGCATGCCGTCAACGAGCTTCGTCACGAGTGCGATATCCTTGAGACGTAGCTCTTCCTGGATGATCTGCATGTCACGCACTGGGTCGACGTTGCCCTCGACGTGGGTCACTTCCTTCGAGTCGAAGCCACGCACCATGTGGTAGATCGCGTCGACGGCCTGGATGTGCGACAAGAATGCGTTGCCAAGACCCGCACCTTCCGCGGCACCCTTGACGAGACCGGCGATATCGGTGATCGCGATCACAGGCGGCACACTACGGGTATCATGACCACAACCACATGTTGGTTAGATACGATGCATACATATACACGCATGAAACATGAAACACAAGAGCACGTACACACTGGCAGGCTGGAACTTCTCCACGAGCCAGTTGAAGCGCTGGTCCGGCAATGGCACCACGGCCTCATTCGGCTCAATCGTGCAGAACGGGAAGTTCTCGGCGGGGATGTTGAGCTTCGAAAGACAGTTGAAGAACGTGCTCTTGCCGACGTTCGGCACGCCGACGATGCCGATCTTGACGTTGTTCGTCGGGCGACCGAGGTACACGCGCTTTTCCTGTTTGTTCGAACGAATGACAGCCACACACATTAAGATGAGATCCCAAGTTCAACCCACCTGAAAAGGAAAGCGCGCGTGCGGAAACCACAGTATGGCACACACGTGACGACGCCCAACGCAAGAGGAAAGCCGTGCACATACACATAACACGTAGCTACGAGGGGGGATACAGACGGAGGGGGAGACAGACACATACTTCTTCTTTCTTCTTTGGTGGCATCTTGTTTCGCTGCTGCTGCTTGTCGTCGACTCCTGCGAATGGGCTAATGGCTGGTGATGCATGCAGCAAAGCAGGGCAGGCAAGCAAGCTCAAGGCAAATCGGATCAAGCCACAAAAAAGAGACCGCGAGCGATTATTGGCAAAAATAAATGTAATTTCGGCCAATAAGTGAATGTTGAGGTTTTGTTTAACATTTTACATATTTTTATTGGTCAAATACTCAGGTCTACATCTATTTCTGCCAATAGAATGCATAAAATTTTGTATTTTTCTTGATTGGCTGAAAATGTGCTTTTCGAATTGTGTGGCCCTTTGAGGTTCCGTCAATCCTTCCAAACCCACACCAAGCAACATCGCCTGAAACTATGGTGCAGGTTCATGGACGACTTCATCGTTGTCATCGATAGCAATCAGAGAGTTGAGGTAGTACGAGCCATTCAATAGAGTTCAATGATTCAATATCACGATGGAGGTCTTTTAGCAGTACATCGAGCCCCAGCAGACAGCTTCTACTGGGACTAACTGCAACGACTGCGCTGTGCCAATAACTCACTGCATCGCCTCTGATTCTCAGCTCAATTCAGTCTCCTGTCGCTTTTCATTCGTCACTCTTCGTCCTCTTTCATCTTCTTCTTCTGCTGCTCAGCGAGCATTCGTGCGAGAAAGCTGCCGTCGTTCGGGATCTCTGGCACGCCGCCTGGGGTCTCAGGGAGAACCTCTGGCTTGGAAGACACCAATGAATCAGGACTGGTCTTCGCTTTCTTCTTTGGGTGCTCGTCGGCTTTCGCTTCTCCTGTTTTCTCTGCACCTGCTGATCTGCTGTCGTCACTATCATCGCCATCGTCACCTCCGTTGGAGATCGACTTTGCCTTGGTACGCTCCTTGCGGCGGCGACGCTTCTCTGCGCGCTTGTGGGCTCGCGCCTCGAACTCCGTCATGTTGAGCAGGCGTTTGCGCTCAAACTCTTCCTGAATCTTCTTCTGCTCGAAATCTTTCTCCATGCGCTCCACTCGGTCCAGCTCACTACAGTATCGCGCGCACAGCCAAACAAAAAAGAGATCAAGCAGGTTAATACGGTGATTGGATTCGTACACACACATCTTCACGAGCATACAACACACAGCAGAGGTTATCGTCACATACCGTCTTCTAGCCGCGCGGTACATGTGGAAGTCGCCGCTTCCGGCACCTGCAGAGCTCCCAGACACATTTTCTACGCGGTTGATCGCCACTTTCGGCTCACCGTGCTTGTTTGCGCCTCCGCCACTGCCACCATTGCTGCTACTGTCGCCAGGACCGTAGTGGCTCGCAGACTTTCCGCCACCGCCATTGCCACCGCTGCTGCTGGTGCTTGTGGTAGCGGCCGAGTAGGAGATCGCCGCTTTCGCGTCCTGGTCCGTGAACGTCTGCACCGTCGTGTATCTCCCCATTCTTCCTGTCCGTCGTGTGTGTGTCTATTTGAGTGCCACACGCGCCTTGGTGAGCCAAAAAATGAGCTTTATCTTGAGAATTGTAAGCAAGACACAATGGAGGGCGCGTTATCCGGAATTATTCCACATTATTTGGATTCAAATTAGAGTATTCATCTTAGCTTGATTTTAGTATGCTCGCTAGAATTTTGGATGCCCTACCTTAAAATTAAACTGGCCTTACTCAAACCAAGTCAAGATAGAATCCATCACAAAACATGCGCTTTTTCAAAAACTAAATTAAACAGTCCCTTCAGTATCTTCTGCTCAAAAACTACCGAAAAGACTGTCCAATTTTGATCGAACGCAGACTTACTGAAAGAGCACTGTTTGTGCAGACGCATGTTTGGTTGGTTGGATTTCCGACCATTTTGGTTTGGGGCTCAAGACCAAAGGCGCGCAACAGCAGGCAACACCTTCCAGGTAGGCAGACAGCAGGCTCGAGAGACTCGAGGGAGAGAGAAAGCTTCGACGATAACCATGAGCAAGATCGCAAACGCCTCGAAGGTGGCGTGGCACGTCGTGGACGCCAAGGGCCAGGTGCTGGGCCGCCTCGCGTCGCAGCTCGCGCCGATCCTACGCGGCAAGCACAAGCCGACCTATGCGCCGAACGTCGACTGCGGCGACTATGTGGTCGTGATCAACGCCAAGGACATCGTGCTCACGGGCAACAAGTGGAACAACAAATTATATCGCTGGCACACGGGCCACCCGGGCGGCCTCAAGCAGCGCACGGCCCAGGAGCTCTTCGAGCGCAAACCGGAGGAGGTGCTGCGCAAGGCCGTGTTCGGCATGCTGCCGAAGAACCGCATGCGCGCGCTGCAGGACAAGAAGCTCAAAATCTTCATGGGCGAGGAGCACGAGTTCGCCGAGCAACTCGGCGAGAACCCAGTCGTCCTGTAGAGAGAGGAGAGAGAGCGAGAGAAAGAGAGCAGCGGTGAAGGTGTGAAGAGAGAGCGTCGATCGATTGCTTCTTTCCCCACAGATGAGAGAGCGGCGAGAGGCGACTGAAGAGGAAGCAGATAAAAACGAAGAACTAACAGCTCAATACACGCACAGGAACTGTTTGTCACCTCGTGGTGTTGTGTATGGGGGCTATGAGATGCACCTATCTGTCTGCTTGTCTATTCGTGTCACTCTTCGTCTAACGCTACTTTATCTGCGCTCACATCGGTATCTCTATGGTTTGCATGGTTGCCATGTTCTTGCTGCTGCTGTTCTGCTTCCGCCATCGCCTCGACAAGGAGCGCTTCATCCTCACTCAAGGCCGCGAGGAACGCACTCGCATTGACAAGACCCGATGCACCATCGTCATCTGCGAGAAAGTGGCTGCAAATCTACACGCCAAGAAGCACCACACCCACACAAACAGCATTGAGTATTTACAGCAAAAGTCCCACACTGCATGACAGAAATCCATGGACAAACGGACCTTGGCAAAGACGTGCGACGGGCATCTCCTCCACGCCTTCGGAAGCAATGGGGTCGACGTTAAGGAGCTCATAACGTCCACCAGGAGGCTCACCGGCATCAGCAGAAGTGGACCAGACTCACCACCATTTTCATCTAGACACGACGAAGACGAACAAGTCTGGAGCAACTCGAGGAGCTCCTGCCTCTGTCGAGTGTTCAGCAGCACTGGATGGAGCTCTTCGACCACTGGCGGCGGGTCCACTGCTGCGCGCGCAACGAGGCGATTCAGCGGATCCACGTCAATGAGCGTGTCTTCACGGAGCTGGACGGTGATCGGGAAGCGATACAGGATCTCGGGCTGTACAAATTGGGTAGAAACACACAAGAGAGTAAAACGTCAATAGGTGGACGCAATAACCTAGGAACGAGTCTCCAGATCCTCATACCTTGGCGTTGATAAACAGCGACAGACCGACTTCCGCCTCGATCGCAGCTCGAACGTACTTGACCAGCGCCGCGACCGCCGCCTGCTCGCGATATCGGCGCTCTTCAATGACGTCTCGTAGCGTCACCTCGACCGCTTGCATGGACCGCGTTACTTGCTCGCACGCGGTCTGCATAGCTTCACGCA
The DNA here is from genome assembly GCA_038050675.1 of Globisporangium cylindrosporum. NCBI lineage: Eukaryota > Oomycota > Peronosporomycetes > Pythiales > Pythiaceae > Globisporangium > Globisporangium cylindrosporum. Next base: position 20,711 of record JALBZD010000226.1, on the reverse strand, counting down.
GGAATCGGATGCGGCGCTGCACCAAATCGTGCTCGTACTTGATGCCTTTCAGCAGGTTAATCGCGCAGACATCCAGTGACGACGGTGGTGATGATGAAAGTATCCTGTTGCTGCTATCCGACTGGCCAGTAGATTCCCCACCAGCATTTGTTCCGCTATTGCCATTATCAGCGACTTTGGAGGTGACCAACTGGACGATTAGGTTGCATTTCAGAAGAGCTCTGTCGAAGGAAGTCAGGAGCTCCTCGATGGTCATCGGATCCCCTCCACCGCCTTCTTTCATCGGATCAATAGCAGCAGCGTTCGCGTTCGCATTCGCGTTCGCGGCGACTGCCGAGGATACTGGCGCTGGAACCGCAGGTTTTCCTTTCCCCTTCGCTGGTGCAGCTCCACCTTTTCCTGCTGGTTGAGCTGCTGGCGCAGCAGCAGGAGCTGCAGCCACTGAAGTGACTGGAACCTCCTCCGCAACTGCAGACGCATCATAGAAAAGCCGACACGACAAATCCTGAAGCGCGTGGTTCAGCTTGAGGTTCTCAACCGCCGGTGCTAGAAGCGCGGGTGCACTGCTCGCCGCAGAGTAGCCTTCGACCAGCAACTGGAATGACACTAGAAAGCGGTCGCACTCCGCCTGCAGCGCTCCCTGGTAGATGATCGCGACACGTTGACACGTGTCTTCGATCCAGCCGTCGTTCATCACGCTATTAAGCTCCTCCTCGTTCTCACTCGCTTTTGTCTCGATGATCAGCATCAACTCGTCCTGTAAAATATCGGTACGCGCGTGCAACTCGAATTTCGTGAATTCATCAAAACGCATTTCGTCGATCACGACGTTGAACCGCTCCTGGAAAGTGTTCACGTGGCTCTGCTTCGCGTCGGGTCGCCGCAGAAAACAGCAAAACTCGTCGATGATGAGCTTCGCGCGGTTCACGACATGCCGTCGCTGGTCTCGCTGCAGATCGAACGCCTTCATCATCATCGAAATGTACTCGCTCTCCACATCGTTCCACATAGTTGCCAGCAAATTGCTCAGCTGCGGCGTCAGTTTACCCGAATACACCTGGGCGGACTTCTCTGCAGCTATTCTCTCCTCGCGAACGGCTTCTCTGGCTTTGGAGATTGCAGCGTCAATCTGTTTTTGAGCTGCATCAAGAGCCTGGCGGTGCTCTGTGAGCTCCTCTTTCTTCGCTTTCGCCTCCTCTGCCTGCTGGAGCGCCTGTTGACAGCGCACATGGTCCTCGCGAGCACTCGCGATCGCATTTTCAAGCGCCAGAAGCCGCAGCTGCCGCTGTTCCTCCGCGAACATCAACTCCAACGCGGTTGCTTCCTTCTCCTGCTGCTCACCAAGCACTCGGCCTTCTTGGTCTCTGTAAAAATCCTCAACAAACGTTACCATACGCTCATGCGTCTCCTCTGCGCCCATTGAAGTACCCACTTCTCTCAACGTGTCGAACTTCTGGTACCATGGCTTCTGGGATTTCACGAAATCCTCAACTGAGAGGCACTGGATGGACAGAAGCTCACTGCAGTTCAGACTCGCGTTCGTGTGGGAAAGACGATGGCGATCCGTGGACTCGTGCGACGGCGGGCTGTACACGAGGTGGAACTTCTTGTGGGTCGCGTCGTCCTCCAGTTGCCCCAGACACCGCTCCATCGCAGTCTCGCACGCACAGTCCAAGTAAAACACCAGGTCGACCCCGGACTTGCCGTGCAGGAAACTGGACGGGAGCTTTGGTTTCACGCACCCTGGGGCGATCGCAGACTCACAGTCAAAAGGGGAGGCAATCAACGACGGGTCCACAAAACCCGTAAGCAGCTCTTCAAAATTGCGGCCTTGCTCCTCGGTGCCAGGTAGATCGTACACGATCCAGCCTTTCTTGGGTGTACTTGGCTTTGGTTCTCCTTGTGCTTCTTCTTTATCAGTAGGACCATCAGGCGCAGCAACCAGTCTCACTGTTATTGATGCCTCCAGTGCGTGAACTGCGTCCAGGACCAGTCGGCTGTAAATGTGTGCCGAGATCTCACGTCCACTCGAAAGAAGCTGCTGCGCTTCAACTCCGATCGCACTCTGCTTCTCAATCGCCTCTTCCAAGAGACTATGCACAGAGATCACTTCCAGGTCGTACTTCTCGGCGACGCGAGTCGCATGCGTCTTCTTGCCAGCGAATGGAGAACCAAACACCAGTATACGGAGAAGCGTTGGTGGAGTAATGGCGACGATTGACTGCTTTACAGGCTCCGCACCTGGCGTGTCGAATGTTGAATCTTCAGGTGGGATAGCACTCTCTTGAGTCTCTTCATCAGCAGTCTCTTGTCCTGTCTCTGGTGATGTGGCAGTAGCTTCCAGTTGTGGACTTTGACTCTCGCTTTGCTCCTTTTCTTTGACAATGTTTGGACTTGCAGGTGGTGGTGACGGTGAAGATCCTGCCATCGTCTTGCTGATCCACCGCACGTACTTCACTTCTTCACCCAACACGAATCGGTCTTCCAGGGTGTCAACAGCTCCGATGAATTTGACATTGCGCGGATACCACGGTGATAGCGCCGTTCCCATTACAGAAGACCCCACATAGTCGGAATTCCGCATAAATGGGAGAAACGATCCCAGGTACTGATCTAATTGGTACTTGCTGAGCAGCTCCGAGTCATCACCACCATCTCCAATATCAGCAATACCCAGCACACAGCCATTTGCGAACTGCACTTTGTACTCTGTCCACGTCTCTTCCGGTAAGAAAAGCGCCGGAGTACGCGCGAAAAGCGTCTCTTCTCGCTTTCCTGCGACAAACATCGCGAAATCCACCACCTCCTGCATGATGCTCGACGCAATGAGCTCGTTCTCATGGCGCTTGGATGCCTGGGTCGCAGTCAGCAGGTGCTGTTTCTGCAGAATCTGCATCTCGCTGTCATCTTCGTAGCGCAGTATCAGTCTTCCGTAGACACTCGCGTCTCGGTCGATCGCCGCTTCCATGTCGGCGCGCTTCTGTTTGTCGTATTCGAGACTTCTCTGCTCTCTGTTCTCACGCGCGACCTCCTTGTAGAGGATAACATTGTCGATGTCCTTGCGGACGTCCTTCTCACTGTTCGTCTCTCTCGCCACGAGTGCTTCGAGCGCCGTGCTCGTGCGAACGGTGTTCAGGTGTGAGTGGTAGTACCCGCACTCCTGCACGAACCGCTTATGGCGCCGCTCGAGCTGCTCTTTGCGCTTCTCGCGGCGCTGCTTCTGTTCCTTGATGGCGCTGATGTTGTTTGCCAATTCCACTCGATCGCCATCTCGCTCAGACGCCTGACGAGAAGACGCAGAGATCAGCGAGGCGCTGTTTGCGCTGTCTGCCTTTTCCAAAGTAGTGCTCAGAGAGCGAAGTCCGTAGCCGACGGATTTCTGAGACGGAAGCAGCGAGCCTTTTGAATGCGCTTTTGGTCCATGCCGACTCTAACAAGCAAAACGATCGGAAGTTAGCGTGCATAATTCATTCAAACCAATTTCTGTCACAGAACCATTGTCAAAGTTTGTATGCATCCCCACATCCACATACCTCAAACTCGTTCAGGTCTTCTTTCACAGTCTGGCGAAGACTGAATGTGTGCTCTTCCTGTATCAAACGGATGAAGTTAACCACTCATTGCCTAATACCCTTACAAGGCATAGAACCATCATTTGCGTTCTGTACCTGCTGCTTGGCTCGATGTGCCAGCAGCTGCTGGTAGAAATGCGCTTTGCGCTGCTCGCGCTCGCCTTTCTTCTCGAGCGCGACGCGCCACGCCGGCGAATCCGTCTCTTCGAGCACTTCTTTGATGAAATGGCTGTGGATGAACGCTTGGTGGAGCCGTTCGGCCTTCGTGAGCTCCAGCTGCTCCTTGATCTCCTCCTGGCTGCGCAGATACTCCTGCTTCTTGCGCGCTTCCTCTGCGATCTCTTTTCTGCATGCAACAACATCCATACAGACAGCGCATTGTTACATGTGAGCGTGCAGGCAATAATGGCATATAAGCGATGGTGGACATACGTACTTTTCCCGCTTGAGCGCGGCGAGCGAATTGACGTGTCTTCGCACCGAGTGCTCGAAGAACGAGTGGTTGCCGGAATCGAACGCAGGCTTGGCGAGCTTCGCGGGCATGTTGGGCAGCGGCAGGACGGATTTTCGCTCGAGCGACTTGGTGGATACGTCCGGCGCGCGTCCGATCCTCGTCGCGGTCATCTACACATGAGCACAATGCAACCATACCCAATAACAAGATAGTGATGAGATGCCATAGTACACTATGCACACACAGCCATATTGTTTCTATACACACAGTACCTTGATCTGGTAGAGCAGACTCGCGGCCGCGCCTTTCCTGCCGTTCATGATCGCCGTGGCCGCCTTGGAGTCGAACTTGACGCCCATGTTGCGCAGACTCGGCTCGAGCAGGCAGAAGTTGACGATCTTGGCGTCCGCGATGCTGCTGTTCATGAAGTCCGAGAAGTTGTGCTGCTGGTTGAGCTGGAAGAGGATCTCGCCCAGCAGATAGCCGCTCGCAAAGTCGCGCTCCACGTCGGTCACGAAGCTCGAGAGCTGCAGCTCGTGGTTGAGCCAGAAGAGCAACAGGTCCGACATGATTAACGGCAGGTCCACACGCACTCTCCGGGGTTCACTAGATGCAGGTGTGTATGTGTTGCTTGGTCTCTTATCACTGCGAAGCGCGCTCACTCTGTTGACTTCGCGATGATGACATTCGCGATCGGTCGCGACGGCGGCTCTTGAGGAGCCATCTTTCTCTTCATTCACCCCCGCCCAGTACCATCAGAAAATGGCGACCACGAAGCGGCACGCTTCTGGGAATTGTTGTATTGTGTACGCCGGAAATATACGACCAGGAAAACGAACACGCTACACGCTGAAAATATACGACCAGCACGGCAGCATTGCAGCATTGCGCAAGCAAATGTGAGTGGATATGGCGCTCTGTCTGCAGCCAAATCCATGGACATGGGGTGGTGATGGTTGATGCGCCATACGTATCATTGCGTTGGATTGCACCCTCAAACCCAAACACAAGCTACAAATTGCTCTTCCCTGTTGCGTAGCCACCATTACTAGCAAATAACACAGTCTCTGCACATGAAAATCCAACAACCGCAGGTCAAGAAGTCCCATGCGAAAAAATTGCTTCAATCGATCGTCAATACCAACGAAGGTTGAGTCTCCTCCATTCTCCCTCCTCTTCTGAGGAGGGAGTGAGTGACTGGACACTTCTGCAGACAAACGAGAATGACAGAGAGCTTCATGCACATGGAGCTCAATTAATCAGTACTGGCCCCACCAAACTCCTTCCTTCTCTATGTTCTAAAAAGAATTATCTGCCTTCTTGACTCTCGTACTGACCCTACGAATGCACAAAACAATAGTAATGCTGCAATATTGGCCATTCCATCCATTAGTGCCTGCTAAGTCTACAATCCATTATGTGCAGGCAGCGGTGCGCGTGCTATGCTTGGTTATCTGCTCCATGTCAAGCTAGCGCAACCTGCCAGTTTACCATGTTGATTCACTTTTCCCATGAGATACCAAGAGGCAAAGCTCATTTTGCGCTTCTCTGGCACATTTGATCTGCTGACTGCGGACGAAACAGAAGAGAGCGAGCGAGCGAGGTATAAACGCAGAAATTACGGTAGCGCCTTGGTCGGAAATTTATACGCTCTCCCATTGGCGGATTTCACGCAGTCATCTGAAGATCAACCCTACTCACCAGATTATCCGTCTGAGAGTTGCCACGGCAACTGAAGTTCCCACATGAGGGTGTCGCCTACCAAACTAAGAACGAGGTTGTGCGATAGAGACCATATTTCGAACGTTTCCCCCAATCAGCTCTTTCTCTGTAACTGTTAGGCTCAATTTCACCCAGTTTTAGAAGTCGCAACTTATTTCGAGCGGATAGTTTTCAAAAGCGCGCTCTCCGCTCCATTTGTATGTTCCAAAGCGCGCGTCTTGTTTCCACCACCTTATTCTTTCGCCATAAAATACCGAAACGCGCAATATTTCAGTCAGGTCTGGGCAGATGACGGAGTTGATTCATTCATCGCAGGCAGCAGTTTCGCCCATACAAAAAGCAAGTCGTGTGAAGGTGTCGCGCTTGCTATCATCAATTCTATCCCCCATCAGCTCAGCTCTCCTCTCTCGCTCCATTCGATCAGTTGCGCTTCGCTGGAACCACGCGAGCGAGGTCACAAGGCGTAATCGCGCGACAGACGGCCGCGAACAGGAAGACGACGACGACGCACATTTTGGCAAGAGCTCTCCATCGACGGCTGTCTCCCCCCCTCCCATTTTTTTAAGCGACAAGGAAAGCGCAAAACGCAACGTGAAACAGCGTCGTGAACGTTGGACACGAGTGCAAAGAAGTTTTTTCGCAGACGAGCGAGCAAAGCGCAAGCAGTTCCGTTAGAAAAGCGAGCGGTCGGTCGATTAGTCGGATCGGCACGTTGAAGACGTCATCTCGCATCATCTCTCTGATCTCTTCACTTACGCACTCACACAGCAAGCGACAGAGAAGCGCATGCAAGCTTCATTAAACAATTGACCAAGCAACGAGCAAGAGAACGCCAGGCAGTTAAGAACGAAGACGACGACGATAGACAGTATCATGATGAGCGCATTTGCGAGAGAACGGTACGAGAGCAGCGGCATGGCGCAGCAATCGCATCAGACGGCATCTGCTACGGCAAGTGCAACGTCAACACCGGCAGCTGGCAGCAGCAGCAGCAGCAGCGTCCTCAAGAGGACGAAGAAGGTGTCTTTGGTGCTCGAGCCCGAGGACGACACGGAGGATGAGGACGACGAGATCGACGAGACGTTCCTCGCACTTCAGAAGCTCTTGATGAACATGGAAGGCAACCGATTGAGCCAAGTGGCGCCGGTGAACATGGGCTCGCACGTGATCCACGCGAACACCACAGCGAACACGACCGTTAACATGCACCAGCAGCCACACAGCAACACCCAGAGCCGCGCGTGCTCCCGTGAAGAGATCCTGGAATCCCGGAGGCGCGAACGTGAGCAATTCCGCCACTTACTCCTCTCGAAAGGTAGCAGCACGACCGAGAGCGGTCGCCGCCGACGGCCCGCATACTTTTGCTACGACGACGACGATGACGACGATGAGTCACCCACGCCGTCGGTGGAGAGCACGATCTCGAACCGCATGATGAACGGCTCGTTCTCGCGCTACAGCGTGCACGTGATCTCGCGCGACCGGTGGGCGAAGGAGGAGACAGAGCGGCTACCGATCGTGCTGCTGCCCAAGGACGGCAAGATCTCGTCGCCCGCGGACAACCCAAAGCTCAACGTCATGCACACGGCCGAGTACATCGACCTGAGCGAGCAGATGGAGCAAAAGATGCAGAACGAGCTCAAGGACCACGTCTGCTACTTGACGCCGCCGCGCTCCACGTGGTGCATCCAGATGCGGGACTTTGAAGCGTTGCATTGTTAATTATTTGTCTTTTATTTTCTTCCCATTTTAGCATATTGAAGAGAACCCAAGGGATGCCTAGTAAGTAGTATGCAGTTAGCAGGCTATCTCGTCCTCTCTTAGCCACGCGCCACCTGCTTGGTTAGAAAGCAAGCACCGTGTGTGAAGTAAACAGTATTTAAATGACACCATTTCATCATTGTTAGACATTCGCGGCTGTTTGCTCTATCCACATTAGAATACCCTCATCTCCAGCAACATGTCAAGTCATTTGCATCGCCGCCTATTCATTTATCGACTGAAAATGCGTGATAATTGCGCAACAATAGCAGCGGGATATGGACAGTTTCATTCTCTTTGTTTTTTTCGTCGTTATATAATTAGCAACACACAGCACTTCACTCCTCCTGGTCAAAGAGCGCCGCGCGGTACTGCTCGTAGGTGACGAAGAAGATGACGCACCACGGCGCCTTGCGCATCCAGTTGGGAATGAAGCCCTTGTAAAAGGCCTGCACACCTCCTTCCTGGAACGTCTTCTTGGCGCAGTCGCCCATGCCGGCATACAGCGAGCCCTTGCCCGCGGCGTCGGTCGGCTGGCTCATCAGGCGCGTCTTGATCACGTCGATCGGATTGGACGCCGCGGCGCCGGCAAAGCCCGCAACGCAACTCGCGCCCGTGTGCGCAAACACGCCATCCGACAGCAAACCTGACGTGATCAGCCACTCCTTGCTGTGGTCGTACGTGCCGAGCTCGGCTGCGTTCACGATGAAGCCGCGCTGGATGTTCGGCGGCATGCCCTGCATTGTGATGATACATGTGGATAGCGTTTAGTGCATGCATCATGGTAAAGCAATAATATATTTCAACAATAGCGGTAGCAACATACCCTCAGAAAGCCGCGTATGCCCTCACGCTGGTAGATCTTGGTCAGCGCGTCGCCGACACCGCGGTAGAGCGTGCCCGAGCGGTCTGCCTGCATGCGCACTTTAATGACATCCACTCTGTTGGCATATCATAATCAGATCGATAGTCGACCACAGAGAGAGATACAAAGGTGAGTGACGAACAGCTCAACAAAACGAAGCGTGGCACAACAACATGACCACATTCACACACAGACACATACAGAATAGAAATGCAAACACTTACGGGTTTGCGACAGTGATTCCGATCGCACCGGCAAAGCCGCCGGCGAGGAAACGATTCACGAATGGCACTTCGTTCTTGTTGGCGTTGTTCGCGCCAAAGAAATCGCGCAGCGGCTCGTAGAGCACCATGCAGATGCTCGTGTACGACACCTGGCGCAGGAGCGCCGGGGTTGCGCCTTTCCAGAGAGCGCCGGGGCCCTCTTCCTTCACAATCGTCCGCACCGCGTCGACCATGCCCGTGTATTGCACCTCTTGCCGCGCTGCCGTCGTCGCAGTCGAGACCATGCCGACATTCGTCGAGAGCATCGCCGTCGCCGCCGCCGGAGCCGACACGACGCGCTGCGCCTGCAATCGCACTTTCGTGCAGTCGATCGGCAACGTGAAGATCTCGGCGGTCGCGGACGCCAGTCCGCCGGCCAAGAAGCGCGCGTATTGCGACGCGATCACGGGTGCGGCCACCTGGAGCGGCGCAGCCTCCTGTGCGCTGCTGGCATTCTTCGTTGCTGTCGCGGTCGCCATCTTGTGTGTGTGTGTGCCTGTGTCGCTTGAATCTAAAATGCGAACTGAAGAGTGTCGAGCGTCTAAGCAGCCAATACTGACGCGTCCAAGCAACTGAAGACCTTGAGATGACGCTTTAGAGGGTGCCAACGATAATGCTGACGATGCGACAGATGTTGCGTAGATGCAGCAATGCGCAATAATGTCGCTTGGCGTCCGCACGCGGTCTGGTTGGCTGACGAGCGAAGCGGCTGGTGCTTGGGGCGCAAGCGGTCAAGTGATGGAGTGGTGGCAACAGGCAGCGCACCGACAGAGAGAAAGCTCTGATTACAAGAGCCTGAATGCTATTTATGGCTCCCCTTTTTGCCTTGAGCTTGAGCTTGTGAATGGGAGCGCCTTCGAGCGATAGCGCAATCCGATACAAAGCCGCGTTTAGTCTCAAAGCGTCAAAGCGTCGCTGGAAAAATCCCCCACGCCGCAAGAAGATTCACGCCCCATCCCAGATGACGCAGGTTGCATCTTCCAGGATGGGGGGAGAACGGCGTCAGTCTGAGCCAAATAGAAGAAGGCAACATGGGTTTGAGTTCCCATACAAAACTGCCTCAAGTTGACGCGTTCGTCCGTTCATGATTTGGTCTTTTGGTCGTGGCGGTCTTGGCTCAACTTCAACACCATGAGCCACGAGCTGCAACATGCGCGAATGCGTTCATCACCTTTCGAAAAGAGCACCAAGATGGCTGGAAATAGACTCTAAATGCGTAATGGAGAATGAGACTCAATGCCTGGATGAAACATGTTCACAGCTCGTGCTGTGGGAAGATTCAATTTTGCCTCTTTTTTTTAGGCTGCTGGTCATCGATTATGATCAATCGAGACGGTTTTCGTCTGTAAGAGATGGACGGCGAACTGGATGAATTGAATCACGAAATGGCAGCTGGGATTGCGTTATGCGAGCCACGCAGACGTCTTGACGTCACCACAACCCAACCTGAAAGATTCCTTCACCACTGCCAGCATCGCCATTTTCAGATTGGGGCCTTCAGGTGTATTCGACCATTCCCCCACCAAGTTCGTACTTGGAGCTGTCTGTACTCGCAACTGGTGGCTTGGGCAGATATGCGGATGGATGGGTTCGAGAGTGACCGAGTGCTTCATGTGGCTGGCTGCACTGTGTGGTTGGATGGATATCCATCTGTGAGGAGGTCCATGGAGCCCACCGTTCGATTGTTTTGTCTTCTCATAACGATGAGATGTGAAAGTGAGCATGGGCACCATTGGATCGCTTCATAGTGGACAGCGCAGCTCGTGACAGATCTTGTGACCCGAATACTGGCGGCGAAGACAATGGGACGAACCTCTCGGCTCCGCCTTCGTGTTGCAAGCAAGTCGGAGCAGTCCACCCAACGTGAAAATGATGCAAATGGAGACATGATCGGCAGGATTTCGATCGATCGCACCTTTCTCAGGCGCAATCCCTTCCATTTCGCTCGCAGCTGTGGAATAGCAGGGCGAAGCCACTATATGTGAATGCAAAGGTTATGAAATAGGTGAGGCTGATGCGAGCGTCAAAGATAATTTTGATTAGTCGCTTCAAAATGCAATGAACCCATCCATGCAAATATACAGAACCAGGTTGGTGCAGCTGTGCACCTGGCGACAAGATTTTCAACACCCTCATCAATGAAACTTCTATTTATAATAATAATATCCTCTATTTATTGGCTATGCCATTTCTTAGCTGAACTCATTATTCTTTCCAATAGTCCTACAGAATATAATATTGTCCTTATAAAGATCAATTTTTCATTTTATCGTACCACCACATACAACAGTAAAAACCTGGCGACGAGAAAGGGGAAGGGAAACACTGGCTAAATTTTGCAAACCGTGTGACTCTCATTTTGTACCATTTTGTACCAAAAAGTAAACAGAAATATCACAGTTATAGGACTCCTTTGTCTGTGCAGCAAGCAACAAACAGCAAGAAGCACGAGAAGCAGAGAACAGATCATACTCACGCGCGACTTCGACGCCCGCTCACTCGTTCATTCTTCCATCCGCCCTCTAATCACATCAGCTCTCGCGACACAAGATGCGCGTGACTTCATTCGCTACGCTCGGCGTATTTGCTGCTGCAATGGACATCGCCACGGCCGCAGACAACTCGGTTGGCACGCTGGTGAGCTGTCCACCCGGGGGTGACGCCTCATGCCTGTGGACGGGCGAGAACGACCAGGTGATCGACGCGCAGGCGCTGCGCAGATTGCTGCTCGCGCAGAACAACGTGGACGAGCGCGACGCCGAGGCTCCGCTGCGCAACCTGCAGCGCCACATGGAGTATATCGAGAGTGCGTCTTGTTTCGTTTGTCTGTGAGGGTGGGCTGAGTGTACAATGCGCTGACTGGCTGATTTATTTTGCATGTGTAGATGTCCACCGCTATGCGCAGAGTGTGGGTCATGCGTTCACGTACAAGATGGGTGTGAATGGGCGTCATTTATTCGACACAACGCCCCGAAAGCACTTGCCCGAGGCTTTTGTCCACATGGAAATGCGCGCTGGACCCAAAGTGTCGTCGGTGCGGCAGCTGTCGACAATGGCCACGGGCTCGTCGAGTTCGAGCACCACAAGCACGAGCGACTTCAACTGGTGTACAACAGCGAACCCGCACAATCACAGCGTCTGTTCGGCCGTGAAGAGTCAGCAGAACTGCGGTAGCTGCTGGGCGTTTGCCGCCACAGATGCGATCGAGACAGCGGTGGCGATCGCTGCGAACCAAACCGCGGCGGTCGCGCTCGCGCCCCAGCAGTTCCTGTCGTGCAGTACGCGCGAGACCGAGCAGTCGTTCACTTACTGCTGGGCGTCTGGAGGTGTCAGCGGCGTGTCGTGGCTCAGCGAGACGATCAAGTGGAAGTCCACGAACAACGGCTGTGACGGCGGCATGACCCACGGCGCGTTCATGGACGCAGCGCAGCTGCAGTACGGGCTCGTGACTGAGCTGGTGATGCCATACAACGACCAATCCGCGTCCAGTAATACGACGTGCATCCGGACGTCGAACCAGACTGCGGCGAGCATCTCGGACTGGAAACAGGTTGTCGGCAAGGACTGCTCGGCGAGCAGCGACCCGAGCGTGCTGTTGCGAACCGCGTTGCAGGAACAGCCGATCGCCGTGGCGCTCAACTCGGACGATCCGTTCAAGGACTACAAGGGCGGGTTTTACAGCTGCCCGAACGACGGCGACCTCGCGTCGAAGGACGATGTGAACCACGCACTGCTGCTGGTAGGGTACGGCACGGACGCGACTGTGGGGGATTACTGGATCTTGAAGAACTCATACGGTAGCTCCTGGGGCGATAAGGGGTTCCTGAAGCTCGTCGCGGACAAGAAGGCGAACTGCGGACTCAACATCTTTCCCGTGGTACCTGTGGGCGCGAAGGCTGGTGTTGCGACTGCAGTGGTGGACGGTGGCGGCGACAAGGTGTTTGTCGGGATGAGTCCGTCGACGTGGATCGCGCTCGCGGTGATCGTGTCGATTCTCACGATCGTGCTCACGGGCGTGGGTCTCTTCTGGGCGAAGAAGAAGCGCGCGGTGCTGCGCGAACAGGTGAGTGGCGCCTCGATCTACTTGGCTCAGACACCCGTCATGCACGATTAGAAGAAGAGAATTCGTATAAGCGAAAAGGGAATTGTGCCAGCGCCAGCGCGTATCAGTTAGCTAGGTCAGCCATTTTCAACACTGTCGCAGCATCGGAGACCGGATGTCTGAAGCCGCAAGAGAAGAGTCATGTCGCACTGCAATTCTCCAGATCCACAGTAGCAGCAGAGATCCTCAAAGTCGCTGGTTAACAGCTGAGCTGAGCTGTAGCTACGCAGTGGCGACGAGCAGACCAACAAGAGAAAGAAAAGTTGTAGATTTATATTGAGATGAAACAAGCGAAACTAACCATATAAGCCCAAACAAACGATTGTATATTTCCCCAAAATTGACGAGGGTGGTCATGTGGTAATGCCATCTTGGAAGAGCTCTTCGTGCTGGCGTTTGCAAGATCGTGCTGTGGTGTTCTTGACGCTGGTGGCTACTCTTCGAGCATATTCGCATCGCAGCGTTCTATCGAAAATGAAGCTCTTGGGAGCATTTGGAATCCTTCAATTGAAGGAAGGCACAGCGCAATATGTTTCGACTGCCTCGTATCCAAAAGTATTTATCGTGCTGCAAAATAGACTTTTATCAAGTATGAATTTACAGAATGTGCCAAATACTGTTTTGCAGGTTGCCTTTTACAACCAGAAAAATCCGCAAATCAAGTCAGTTTTTGGGGTGACACAAAAACGGAACGTCAGTTCTTCCATCACTTTTTGTCTGATTCAGCAGCTGCTTTCATGTATTAGCCTCTATTAATAACATATTATCCTTCATCTTCATACTATAAATGTTAAAGCTGATCCTATATAATTCAATTACTCATTTGGAGAGAGCCATTTGCAACAAAATCCCCGCAATAGTGACGCGGGGAGCGAGTCGCAAGGGATGATGAGGGGGAAAGACCAATCGCAAAAAGCAAGTGTTCGGTTCAATACGCGGGTGGGCGACGCAATCAGACGTTTCCCATATAAACTCCCATATAAAACCCCGCGCTCCTCTCTCTACACACTTCCACTTACCCAAGTGCGCCACCATCAATAGAGAGAGCGCGCCAAGCAAGCGCAAGGCGGGGGCGGACTCATTATTCTCGCTTCGCCAGATACAACCGGTCGTCCCGCGTGTGTTGAAGGCATTTTTCTATTAGGAGACCGACCAGCTACACCTCTCTCTCTCACTCTCTGTGTAGATAGGTGCTACGTACGGCATGCAGGCTCCTTCTATCATGCGCACGTTCGCGCTCCTCGCGTCCGCCGTCGCGCTCGGCGTCGTTAATGCCTCAGGCCCGGAGCCTGCGTCGTTCGGCACGCTGCTCCACTGCGAGAACGGCGCGCGTTGTCTCTGGGCCGATGGCGAGGGCAACGCTGTCAGCCGCGCCGAGGTCGTGCGTCAGATGATGAAGAGTGAGGGACTGGACGCGCAGGAAGACGTTGACGAGATGCGTCGTCTACAGGAGCACATGCAGTACCTCGAGGACGTGCGCACCCACGCCGCGATTGAGGGCGTCGACTTCTCGTACAAGGTCGGCGTGAACGCGCGCCACCTCTACCTGGACGAGGAGCGGAAGCAGACCGCGCAGGAGTTTGTGCGCCAGGAGCTGCACGCGCAGACGCGCCGCCGCCTCGAAGAAGCGGAGATGAAGCAGACGTCGAAGGCGACGCGTCGACTTGATACGTCGCTGCCAAAGACGCTCAACTGGTGTTCGACCGACAATCCGATGGGCAGGAACATCTGCACGACCGTCAAGAGCCAGAACAAGTGCGGCAGTTGCTGGGCGTTCGCCGCCACGGATGCGATCGAGACCGCGGTCGTCGTCAACTCGAAAAATGATCCGCAGCCGCTCTCGCCGCAGCAATTCCTGGACTGCAGCAAGCGCGAGATGACCGCGACGTTCCAGTACTGTTGGGCCGCGAATGGTGTTACGGGCGCCAAGTGGCTGCAAACCGAGATGAAGTGGGGCTCCCAAAACAACGGCTGCGACGGTGGCATGACCCACGCGGCGTTCGCCGACGCGGCGGGCTTGCGCCTCAACCTCATGAGCGAGCTCGACCTGCCGTACAAGGAAGTGGACCAGGTGACCTTGAACCCGTTCAAGACCCAGACCAAGGCGCCGACAGCGACAGGCAACGCGACGTGCGAGAGCAACCCCAGCAAGGCCGCCGCCAGCATCGAGAACTGGGAGCAGGCTGTTGGCAAGAAGTGTGACAACTCGACCGACCCGACCGTGCTGCTGAAGATCGCGCTGCAGACCCAGCCGATCTCGGTCGCGATTAACTCGGGCAGCAACTTCAAGGACTACAAGGGGGGCATCTATGAGTGCCCGAACAGCGGTGACTTCACGGACAGCTCGCAGATCGACCACGCTGTCGTGCTGGTCGGATACGGCAGCGACGGCTCGACGGACTACTGGATCTTGAAGAACTCGTACTCGTCCCAGTGGGGCGACAAGGGCTACTTCAAGCTCAAGATGGACTCGAAGATCAACTGCGGCGTGAACGTGTTCCCAGTGATCCCGCTTGGCGCGAAGGCCGGCACTGCGAAGACCACGATCGACGGTGGCGGTGATAAGGTGTTCCTGTACCTGTCGCCCACGATGTGGATTGCCATCGCGTCCGTCGTGACCATCGGCACGATCGTGCTCACGGCGGTGGGGCTCGTGATCGCGCGCCGTCGCCGCGCCGAGCATCTCGCGAACGGTCAACCACAGCAGTGAGCAACTACCATTGCTGTGGAGAGATGAACTGAGAGAAAGAGGGAACGCCGCGTACGAATGAAAATGTTGAAATAAAAGGATAATATATGGACAAAAGCTGCTTGTGTTTTTCACTTGAGAATGGATGGGAATGGCTGGGCTAATGAATGCCGACCAACGAGCAAGTTCATGAGAGAGAGCACTAACTTTCTCATCCAGACCTCCAAGTTGCCAGAACCAGCTCACTCATTCACAGGTTGCAAGTTACAACATTTAGTTTGTGCTTGCATTCTCCTGATTAGCTAAAATACTTGCGATCACAAGTTTCATTGGCCAAATCTGTGTCGAGAATGCGGGCGTCATCATGATTGGTGCATTTGCTGTTGACGAAATGGTCAACAACCAAATTGAATCCATTCCTTGCCAGCAAACAAGCAACTTCCTTCACAAGCCAACACGCCCGCACACACAACAGCAGCAACAAATTGAGCATGAGCGCGTCGTCATCGTCCCAGCGGTACGCGGACCCGCGCGCGTTCGAGGAGTACTCTGAGAACGACGGCCAGGAGATCGTCACCTCTGTGCTTGTGCCCGTGTCCGCGAACGAGGCCTTCGACGCCTGGCTGCAGTACGTCTGGCTCGGCTTCACGGAGATCGCGCCGGGCATGGGTCGCGGCCTCGTGGGCCACACGCGCAAAGTGCCGCTGGGCATCGTCGAGCAAATCGTGTCGGCGGGCGAGCCGAGTGCAAACGACGAGACGCTGATCCCGTCGATCTGCTACAAGCTGCGCAAGTACGGCCCCATGCCGGTGTCGGACCACATCGGCTTTGTGCGCTTCGTGCAGGACCCGGCGTCGCCGAACAAGGCGCTCGTGCTCTGGACGATCAAAGTGGTGCCCACGACCGCCGGCAATGTGTTTTTCTGTGGCGGGTCGCTGTTGCGTATCTCGCTGCGCTCGTCGCTCGCGTATTTCCTCAGCGTCATGAACTCGAAGCTCAAGAAGCTCAAGAACAAGTAAATGCAGAGGTAAGAGCAAAGATGATTCTGCTTTAGAGTGCGTAGCTATCTAACGAGCTACCCTATGCATGATTTCATTATTTTTGTTGTGTATGGCGCAGAGTACCTTGTACGTACGCTTCAACTTGATTTCTCCCCTTCCTCGAACAGAGGCCAGCGATATTTGTAACTCGATCTTGCAGAGCGACAGCTTGAATGCAGACCACCCAACTGGTGGTACCCATCCATGGCTATCCAATTTCCACTGTTCACACGGTATATGTGTGCTCTTAATTGGGAATACCGGTAACAGATTGACCAAGATATAGAGCTCTCAGAAGCGCTACGTGGATCCGGTAGCCTTCGAAGAGCATTTTTACAAGCTGGGCAATTTGGGTCCCTTTGCGATTGAGGACCACATGGGCTCGGAGCGCGTCGGTCAGGATCAACCACTCACGCTTGTGCTCTGGATGGCCAAGGTCAAGGCGATGAACAACACTGGGACTGAATGTATGTGTTTTGTAATAACGTGCGTCTCGAAAGCGAAGAAAAGGCTCAACACCTCAACGCAGTACTGGATTTGATTTTTGTGTCAACATGCACGCGACGGACCCGAAATGGTGACTCGCAGAATCAGTCGAGTCACGGCGTCAAGGACAGGTGTACTGCCACGACTAAACACCAACTGACATGGTCGACCTGTAGTATTCCAGGCACCTGCGGACTGACTCGTTCGTATCCACGAGTTTGCTCTCTAGCGTCTCTGTCATTCAGCAAATCGCCTCATTCACCATCAACATAAGCCTCCACCACCCACTCAAACATACTTCTTCTTCTTCCCATACGCCAAGATGCGCGTCGCAATTGCAGGAGGAGGCGCGCTTGCCAAATACTTTGTCGAAGAGCTCCCGAAGGCCGGCCACGAGATCGTCATCCTCACGCGCGCCGCCAAACCGTTCTTCGAAGGCAAGCCCGGCGTCGTGGAGCAGCGCACCACCGACTACTCGTCTGTCGACGACATTGCGCAGCAAATCCACGACTGCGAGGTCCTGCTTAACACCATCGTGGACTACTCACAGCAGTTCAGCAGCTTGACGCTCATCGAGGCGTGCAAGAAGTCGCCCAAGTGCAAGCGCTTCATCCCGTCCGAGTACGGCGGAGACGTGGAGTCGTACCCGGACCAGCCGGCGTACTACGTCCCGCTGAATGGAGCCATGCGTGACGCGCTGCACGACCAAACGGAGCTCGAGTGGACGATCGTGTGCGTCGGCGCGTTCATCGAGATGTACTTGCCCATGGCGAACCACCACTTCTCGTACATCCCGGACATCGTCGACGCGAAGACCAACAGCATCGCAGTCTGGGGAACGGGTCACGAGCTCTTCACGCTAACGAGCGCGCGCGACGTCGCTAAAGCCGTGGGCCAGCTGTTGCTCGCGCCAAAGGGCACCTGGCGACCGTACGTGTTCGTGGAGGGCAACAAGACCACGCAGCTGCACTTGGTGGAGCTTCTCAAGCGCCACCTCGAACAACCCGAGATCAAGGTCGTGAAGCGAAGCCTCACGCAGCTCATCAGCGTCGGCTTTGCGTCGAGCGAGCTGAGCATGGAGGTGGTCGATGCGCAGCTGGCCGTCTGCATGCTCTCTGGCGCGACGACGCTCGACGACACCAAGGTGGCGCGCGACAGAGCCGAGTACTTCCCCGACCTCCGCTTCCGCACCGTCGACGAGATGTTTGCGGACTTGGCGTGCGACCCTCATGCGCAGTTGTAGAAGACTAACCCAGAACGTTGATTAGTGAGAGTCCGCTCTCATGGCTGTGGGCTTGAATGCGCAGCGTCGACTTTTAAGTTGACACCACTGTGTAGTACTTTTCTCATCACCGATGGAGACCTGGTTTTCTCTGTCTGGTCCCTTATCTTGACAACCTAATAAAAAAAACAAGAGTGCATTTGAACCGTCGACGAATCATCTGTGTTTGCATTTTGGTACACCGAGTGTTATGAGCCCACTCGTTTCTTGCTGCTGCTCCGACCCAGTAATACTGCTCTGTTTACAGAAGAGTCTTGTCGACCTCGAGCGAGATGGCGTCCACGCACGCTTCGCCTAGCGTCATCCACGGCTTCATCAGCTCCACCTCTCGGTTGTCGATGTTGTCACCACTATCGCTACCAGCCGCTTCTTGTTTCTCTGTGTGGAACTCAAAGACACTGCGCATTACCGACGAGCTGCACGCCCCCGGTTGCTTGTGGAAAGCAATCCAGCCTGTCCCGCGAATCCGCGGCGGTCCTTGACCAGAAGATTCCCCGACGGAAGAAATTCGACCGAAGCTGCTGCTGGTGTCGAGCTCAGTCTGCCAGATAAAGACCGACTCGCCCGGTACTGTATTATCCGAAGCAAAGCGCGTGACGACGTCCTTCACGCGGACGGTGAACGCAACGTCGCCGCCCATGTCCAGCGTCACTGTGTATTGTACCGCGTAGATGTCGTCACTGCGCTCTACGACGTGGAAATCTGATTGCGCAGCAATGCTCACGTGGTCGTTACTGACAGCAGAACCAGTGGTATCCGTTGCTCCCTTGCAGAACATGTTCTTGTAGATCGAGTTGACTGCGCGCCACGTTGCGTTCGACGTTGCGTGTATATCAAACGGAAAGAGCCGCGTGCTCGTGAGTCGGGATACGAAGCGCTGCTTCTGTTTGTCGTAGTCGTGAGAGACAACGTTGCCTTCAGTCGCAGAGATCAGCAGGATGCCAGTACCGTTATCTACCGCCAGCACGCGGTTCGACTGCGCAAATGCAACCACGGCATCTCGTTTTAAACGCGCAAAATCGGCAGCCTCTTCCCAGCCCGTAGCCAGCATCCTGTTGTCCAAGTGGCTGGCGTACGACTGGCGCCACTGTACCAACCTTTGTCGATGTGCCAGCAGCAGTTCTCGGATGGTGCGAATGAGCTCTGCCTGCTCTTCCACTCGGCTCTGAAGAGACTGGTTCTCTTTCTCGCAGAGCATTCGTGCTCGTTTTTGTCGCTGCGCGACGTTCTCCCACGCCGACACGGATCGAGTCTGACCAGACGACATCCTTCCAGTGCTGTTTCCAGATCCGTCACAAACCACCAGCATATTCTTCTTCTCATCCAGTTCCGCCTCTAGCTCGCTGACATGTCTGCGCAGGAACTGCAGCTCGCAATGCATGCGGTCGCGCGTGGAGTTACGGCGTCGCTTGGTCTTGACGCCCGGCTGACCCGTGTGGACGGTAGAAGGCGTCGGAGTGCCGCCTGCAGATGAACATGCAGAGGCAGAGGGGGAGGAGCCTGACGACGATATCGACACTGAGGGTGGCGTCCCACTGATGGACGCGAGCAGCGCTTCTGACTCAGCCAGGAGCTGCTCGACCACGCACGCAGAAGCGCTCACCACCATGCCCGCGTCGCTCATCTTGGCTGTGGTCGTTGACTACTGCTGCTGCTCTGCTGTTGCTCTGTTGCTGCTGAGGATGGTGACGATGTATTGAAATGCCCTTTCATAAAGGATAGCCCTCTGTATCCGTGAATACAGGTCGATCGAAGGCGCACAACCTGTATAAAAGAATACATTATGAAATTTCAGGGGTATCCTCCAGCATTCCGATCGACTGTTGCTTTCAGATCAGCCGATCTAACGCTTCGAAAGCGCAGCTCTTTGCCTCGTTTGCATGGCTCTAACAGCGACCTGGACGTCGACCAGCAGCTCGTAGCGTCGATTTGTTACAAGGTCACAACCGTCGGTATCTTCCCAGTCGAGTAAGACTCACACATCGGATTCGTGTGCTTCGTGCCAGAGTCTGCAGAGTCTAGAACGGATGCAGTCGAGTGAACGCGAGTGTACTCGGGAGTCAGGATGACGATGATACCACTCAGCGATGCGCTGCTATGCGGTGGTGTGCTCTTCCGCCTCATGCTGCGCGGTGCGATCTGACACTTTTTACAAATGTTACGCACGCGGTTGGCTGGTGCCAGCAACGATACGGCCAAGACCAAGAAGCGCATAACAATCAACTGGAATTAACTGTCAATCGTGGGTTTGGAACCGACGGAGCCCCACTGAGACACTGAAGGTACGCGGGACGACCCTCGCCTCGGATCGCGCTCGTCGTTGCCTTCCAGATGTTCGATGCGGCGTTTGTATCTCGGTCCCACAGCCTGGAACAAGTCTTGCACCTGACCAGCCCGTGACGCAAGATGCTGCCGCTCCTGTACGGTCGAGGGTTCTCGCATTTCCGGAACGTCTCGCACTCGCCCTGTTCGCAC
>JALBZD010000225.1:0-44713 GCA_038050675.1 Globisporangium cylindrosporum | reverse complement strand
CACACCATGGTCATCTTCCTCAGCTCTGGCTTTGGGTTCGCTGCAAACGCCGTCAAGAAATCTTCATCGAACGGCGCCACGATCCAGTTGAACTCGCGGATACTGGTGCACGTTTGGCAGAAATCCGTCCACACGCCGACCGACGCGAGCCACATATCGCCGCAAAAGAGGTTGCTGTCATCGTAGTACGTCGCTTTCCACCCATCGAGGTACTGGATGTTGGGACAAAAGCTTGTGACCGCGTTCAGAAACGCGTCATTGAGCTCCTGCAGGTTCAACATCGAGTGGCGCACGCGCTCGGGCACTGTAAGCTGGACAAGTCCACCGTTCGTGCCAAGCTTGAACCACTTCTCGAGCGCTCTGTACAAGTTCTCCATCGTCAAGATGAGCATCTCGTCATCAACGCGTCCGTAGTGACTCAGTGGGAGCACCAGCGCCTGGAGTTCGAGGCAGTGCGTCGACGCTGCTTCTAAAATCTGCGCGATTTGGAGCGTGCAGTTGAGCGGGATGCGCGTGAGGTCGAGGCGCACGATCTTGGGACACGCCGCGAAGACGCGGTCCCAGTCGATCTGCAGGGTTTCGTCGATGCTCTCGACCGATCCAAGCGCTTTCTCCAGTACAAAGTGGTTGTCCCATCCATACTTGCCCATGCAGACCCTCAAGTCGCGGATGCTCTTGCTGCTCGTGTGCTTCTGGGTCTCGAGCTCTCGATAGATCGCCTCCAGCTCGTTCGAGTGGCCCGTCCGGATCCGCAGATGATGCACGAGCGCGCTGAATTCGTCTACGAGATCCGAAAGCATTAGCTTCCAGCCTTTACACACGAGCGCCAGTTCGGGCTTCGCCACATACACATTGGTGCACTTACGCGGCAAGAACTCGGTCGTATACGTATGGCGCCCCCAGCGTGAGTCGATCGCGTACGCGAACACGCGCTTGGCCACCTGCAGTGGCAGGGTAGTGACATCTACTACTGCTGCTTGTGGTGGATCTGACGCGAGTGGTGGTGGTGCTACAGGTGAAGCAGCCGGGGGTGGTGGCGCTTCGTCGCTCTGCGTAGCGCTCATTGCGTAGCTGGAGAGTCTGGAAGTGAGGTGGTCCATGGTCATTTTGGGGAAACTCTGCAATCGGTTCGGATAGATCCGATATATACCTCACTCGTTATAAATAATTGTACCTTTAAAAGTGAAAGCAGCAATAAGATCGTAAATTGGTTGAGAACGAAATGCTTTTGTAAATGATATTCATATTGAAAGGAAAAACAAGCAGTCGGGAATGATGGTGGCATGGGAAGAATGTGTGTGTTATGCTGGATGTGGCAGGTTTTCTTAGAGCAAAACTGCGGATGATGACGTCTGCAAACGTGGAATGCCCTGAACTGAGCGACGCACCAGAGCTTAGTGGTGAGTTGGTGGCTCCTATCCGCTTTGAGGTATAACTGCAAGGTATCTGCTCGGGTTCCGACGGACACAACACTTTCATTCTTGTGAGAAATATGTGGTAGAACCACGATTCATAGTACAACGAGCTGGTGGGCCTCGTTAGCATCAGCTTTGTCTCTTCTCCTTGGTGGTTAGAACAGGCACTCGATTGCTTTGACACAGGATGGATCACTAGCGACAAGCGGAAGCCATCGGACCACAGGAGACCTTGGGGTCCGAGAGGTATCAAATCGCGTACCAGATCAATTCGACTTAGTTAACCTTTTTTCTGATGGTAAGTCCAGATCGTGGTGCATTGACGACGCGACAAAGAGCACACTCCTCAATTTCTCGATCTGAATCGGAACCTTCCTCGTCTTTCTTGTTTGGCCGCAAAATAATACATCAATGCCCGGATGCTGAACACTCAGATCTTGCTTTAGAGCAGCAAGCTTGCCTCTCATTGTCTCTTTGTACAGAATGTCTCTGGAACCGTGCACAATCAGTTCCATCTGGAAGCGATGGTTCGCAAGAGCGCCTGTAGGCTGAGCCAGCATGACTTCCATCAACTCTGTCAGCACATCAAAGAATTGCACGCGGTGCTCTGGGTCGGTGCTGCCGAGTTTCATGAGGATGCGTCGTTTATCTTCTGGGGTCGGGTTTTGCTGGACCAGTGCCAGAATCCCGAGCGCAGAGCAGCAAGTTTGCTTGAAAGTGATGTTGCGAAGTCTCGGCATCCCAGCGATCGCGAAGAGTCCTTGATCGGAAATATTGGGAATTGTCTGCTCTCGACCGATAATATCCACCTCGTCGATCGCGAGTGTCTTGAGCTCAGGACACAAATCCGCAATGCATCTCAGAAAGTGGTCGTTGATCCGGTCTTGAAGCCACATGGTGCGGTACAATCGCTTGTTGAACAGTATCTGGAGCTCTTCAAGCGCCGGACACACCGTGAGGATTCGAGACACGGATTCACTGGAGAAGTCGAATCCTCCGCCGGATCGATGGTACTCGCCGGAGATTAGAAAGTCGCTGAAGTAGTCGTCGTTACCGCACGTGATCGTCATCTTTTTCAGGTTCGGCTTTTGAAAATGCGAAAAGACCTCCAAGTAGTCTTGGTCGAAAGGCGCCACGAACCAGTTGAACTCGCGCAAGTTCGTACAGTTTTTGCAGAAGTGCATCCATGTCGCCAAGGAGCAAAACCAGATCTCGTTGCACCGCAGATCCTTCGTGTCCACGTATGTGGCCTTCCAGCCGTCGAGGTACTCGATGTTGGGGATGAACTGTGCAATGGCATTGAGGAACTGGTCTGAGCGCTGCTGGAGACTGAAGTTTGAGTCCGAAAAGTTGTGGCGCTTGGGGACAGTCAGCTGAACCAGTCCGACATGACCGGAGCCATGCGAGTACCACCTCTCCAGTGCTTGGTAGAGACTCAACATCACTGGCGCGGGGTCCACTTCACGTTCGTCGACACCGATGCCGCTCGCTGGTAGCACCAGAGCCTGGAGTTTGAGGCAATGCGACGAGACAGCGTCCAAGATCCGACTGATGTGTACACTGTTGAGCGGTACTGCGGTGAGGTCTAGGCGAAGAAGCTTCCTGCAACTCGCAAAAATGCGATGCCAGTCAATGTCGAGACTGTCGATCGACTGGAGCCCCTTGAGCTCCTGGCGCATGATGAAGAGCCCGCCGGCTGGGCTTCGGACCATCCCCATTGATACCTTGAGCTCCAGCAACGAGGCACCTTTTGCAGTCAGCTCTTCGAACAGGGCGGACATCTGGTCTTGAGTGCTAGCCTGAAGGGTCAGCGTGTGCGTGATCGCATTCTGCGCTCGCTCCATCTCCATCACGATCTGACGCCACTTATGTGATAGCAACGACAGCTGCGGCATGGTACGCAACACGCTCCTTGGACTGCGCGGCACGAACGGCGCGGTATTGTCGCCCACGTCACACGCGAACGAGGCGAGGTGTCGCAGGAGCTGCTGCGGGAGGGGCGTGAGCAGATCCATTGGCACTTGCTTGCTGGGGTGCGGACTCTGGGGCGTGCTTGTGTGGGTTGATGGGAACTCGAAGACTGACTGAGCGCTCGCTCGTTCGCTCGCGATGCAAGAAGAAATGTTGCACTTGGTCACGCACTATGGACAGCATTTTGGCACAGATTTGTGAAAAGCCCACTTTGCGACAAAATGCAGTTCGATAGTGAAGAAAGTGAATCGTATAGAGATTTGTATACCTTGGCGACAGAATGCATTTTGGCGCAGATGCAAATAGGGCTCCTCGATAGTGAATCTTACGAAGCTATTGCACGAAAGTAGCAAGGCGAATGAACCTTTCGGGTTCATCGGAGAGCCCACTTCCTTCCCAACAAGCGAACACAAAGGAAGTCACGAGAGCGACGAAGATGGAGGACGAGCTCGCAGGTCTGCATGACGCGTTCACGTCCCTGCTGGAGGAGATCGACCACGAGGACCTCGCGCACTCGCTGACGATCAAGGCCGCGCGCGACGCTCCTCCGGTCAGCGTGTTCTCAAATGCGCTCGCGACGCACGCGCTCTCGCAAGCACAGCTCTACTACGCCGCGAACGCCGTCGCCTCGGGGCAACTCCAGAAAGGATTGTCGTTCGGAGGAGGGAGAGACGATGATGCGGGAAGACCACGCTGCTGTACCGAATCAAACTCGCGAGCGACACCACAAAAACGAGCAACCACCAGCCACAGAACTAGCCGCTCGAAGAGCTCCACGTGATCGCCACGCTAGGCTTCAGCGCCGAATCCTTCGAGTTCAAAGAGCGCATCCACTTCATCGCGGGGAAATCGGTAGTTCACAGCCACTCCTGTGGCGGTACTACTACCCTAACACGGACTCCATAATCTACGTGATCGACTCAACGGACAGCGAGCGTTTGTCGAGTTCGTTAGCGACTCTGAACCGCGTGTCTGAAAATGCACTGCTCCCAAAGTATCCGAGGGCACCGCCGTTGTTGGTGTTTGCAAACAAACAGGACGGCGAGGGCTGCCTCAAGCTAGATAAGATCAAGGACCGGCTTATCGATGCATGCGGCGGTGACGACTGTATGACGCTGAAGAGCGTGTGGACGCTGCGTCCGCTGGTCGCGACGACTGCGCAGGGCATCGACGAAGGACTCGCGTGGATCGCAGCACAATCATCGTCGTCATCATGGTCAGATTTACCATAATCATCACACCCTTTATCCCGCATCCCAATCTACGCACATGAGCATGCCCAACAAAAGGGTGGCAGCAAAGTATGCCATCCCAGATCCCACCAGCAGAGCTCCATGTGCGCCGCATGAGCAGCTCCAGCGCACGCCTCACCACCACGCACAAGCATTCCTATATTAGGCTGGAAAGAAACGATTTAATATAGGGCGTTTCTGATACCACGTAATATAGGAGGTTTTCCACTCATGTTTGACACTGTACAAACACCCAGTCAGGGACGACTGGTGTGTGGGGAGCTTTTCACATCCCAGATACTGACTGACGCAGGCTTGCCAGTGAGTCAAACGGTCATGAGCAGCGGGGACGAGAAGCTCAGCAGCAACAGAGTGAGCAAGCGGCAGAAAACGACCCACGACGCGCCCCCAGCAGTGCAATCAGCGGTCCCAGTCACAGCAGCACACGTTGTGCCAGGCGCTGACGACAACGCGTCCATAGAGAGCCACCGCCAGCCGCCCGCACTGTCTTCATCGCCGTCGCTGCCGCTATCCTCGCCACCTCCACAGCTGTTAGACATCCCACGACCCGTTCTCGAGCACATCTTCACGTTCGTGTCGCGCGTGAGCTTCTTCTCGTTCGTGCCGTTCGGTCCCCAGCATCTCTACGAAGAGACCCCGAGCCTCGCGCTTACCTGCTCGGTATGGAACGAGATCGCGAGTGGATTCCGCAGCGGGTTCCGAGCGATCTCGACCATCATCAAGTTTACATCTGGCCAAGAAAGCGAGCTAGACGCCATCTACAAAGACCTGGAAGAACGCGGCGCGAAGATCCTGGAGCTGGAGCTGCACATGGGGACACCGCAGAGTCGGGGCTTGTTCAAGCTGAAGAAGCAGCTGAGACCACTGAGCAGGCTGGACGATCTCTCGATCGACTGGAATCGAGTCTTTAAGGCGTGTCCGAGTCTACTACGACTCAGTCTCGCGCATTCCCCACTTGATACGATCCACATTGGCAAGATCTTGCATGCAGCATCAAGCCACTGCTGCGACCTGGAAGCGCTGATCCTTCCAGCAACTGAAGTCAAGCCTGACGACCAGCCGGGGATCATCCTGCGCACAGCTAGCACGCTCTATAGCGCGCTCGAAAAGTGGTACACACATGGCATGAAACGTGGACTAGTGCAGCTCGCAGTGGCGAAGCACCACAACGTCGAGGAGGAAGATCTGCAGGCGCGCTCGGACGAGTTCATCGGGGCCGTCGCCAGGTTTTGCCCTACCATCGAGTACCTCGACGGCTGGAAAGCCACGTACTCGGACGCGAACGGACTCTCGTGCGACGAAATGTGGTTTTGCTCACTCGACGTGTGGAAGCTCTTTTGTCAAAACTGTGTCCACATTCGCGAGTTCAACTGGTTCACGGCTCCGTTCGACGACGATTTCCTGAAAGAGTTCGCTTTGCACCCGAAACGGAACCTGAAGAAACTGGCGATCGCGGCGGGTGGTGACGGCGTCTATCACCCGGCGTTCTCAGATGGAAGCTACCACCGAGACGGAGGCTTCCAATTCACGATCGAGTCAGTTAGTGGGATACTGGCGGCGTGTCCAGAGCTAGAAGAGCTCCATGTGCTTCTCGAAGGCTTTCGGTCGCAGTCCAAGCTACTCAAAAAGAGCCTCAACGACGACTTTCTTGCAGCAGTCGCGAACCAGTGCCCGAAGTTGCGAAAGTTGATCGTAAATGAGGTGATCGGCACGCACTTTGAGAAGCCGTTGCCGCAAGTGACAGACGTAGGGCTGCTCTCGATCTCGAGACTGCCACAGCTGGGGCACATTGCGTTCATGCAGACGCTGGCATCCGTTGAAGGGATGTTAAGTCTGGTTGATAACGCGCGTTGTTCACGGAGAATCGTTCTCAAGGTCGGAAGCGCGTCTGCTGAGCCTCATATGGAGTACTTCAGCGTCCTCTGTGAACTTTTGAGAGTGTTCGCGAATCGCTCTCCAAAGAGTTTTCAGGACCGTCGATTCGAGCTGGAACTGGTTGTGCACGAGGAGCGCAAGAAGATTTCCAAGCAAGACGCTTTGAAAGTCAAACTGGCTGAGCTTTTAGAGCAAGTCCGTAAGCAGCATCCTGAAATCGTCGTGTATTTCTGTGAGTGGCGGGAAAAACTGGACAGAGTGTGTGACGACCTTAACAAGCTGGAGAGCGTCGTGTTTGTCTCTCCAGTGTCAGCAGCGGTGTCAGAGAGCCTGGGCTTTGAAACCCATTGGGTGGATTGAGCAAAACTCGTGTTTGTCGATGCAGTGATGAGATAATGTCTTGTGGTGCGCAAGACACAACAAGTTCGAGTCAGGTATGTGAAGGAGGGAACGCAAAAGACAGCCCCTCCCCCCCCCTACCCACCCATGATGGTGGAGATCAAGATAGAATAAACCTCAATTTGTGAAGGCAAAGAGTCTCTCCAGTTCAGGAGTACATTTGTCAGAGAAATGGGAGAGCAAGGCAGGAACTACTCCAACCACATCAAATCCTGAATAAACTTTCTGAAGCTCTTACTGTATGTACACACGATACTGTACCTACATGCAATACTTCTATAAGTACTTGAGTTCTGGTCAACTATTCGCACTTAACTACAATCGGTATTTGTGCTTTGTTTGCTTGCCCATCAAGCGGCCAGAGAAATTGACAGTTCGCGCCAACTCAAGAGCCAAAATGGCCCGCGATCGCGCAAGTGCCGGTGCGCCGCATTCAGCCTGCAAGAGGCAGAAGCGCAGCGCCACAGTGAGTGCGAGCGCTACCGCGCCTCTACCTCCTGCGCTTCCGTCCACGATCCTGAAGCTCATCTTCGCCTACGCGTGCGACTGCGTCAAGGGGGATGTACTTCCCAGACCAGCTCATCCCAAGGAAGCCCGTGAGTCTGCAGCGTAGCATGCCGTACTTGCTCACCGTGTGCAAAGTCTGGAGCCACTCTATCGCTGACATTGTGGACAAGTTTAATGCTTCGACGCACGCGGTTCGGTTCCAGACAGCAAAGCGAAGAGAACTGACTGGGGTGCTCCGAGCGCTTGAGGCAAAAGGCGACAGCGTCCGAGATCTGCGCGTATGGTTCGAAGTGTGCGCTTCGCCGGGACGCCGGGATTGCGGCAGCTCGAAAAGATTCTTCAAGGCCGTCGAGGAAATAAAGATCGACTGGCGTCGCGTGTTTGCGAGTTGTCCGCACCTGGTGCGTCTAGATCTGTCTCTAGTGTCGCTTAACAGCAGACATCTGAGCAAGATTCTCGACGCGGCGTCAACTCTCTGTCATGGTATCCAGGTGCTGATCCTGCCGAAAGAGCAAGCCGTATGGCACGTTGAACGGGAGCCGGATTTTGACGGCATCCAAGGCCATCTGTATCATGTGTTGAGGCGCTGATACACATCCCAAGGAGGCCTAACTGGCGGGCTACTCTAACTTTCGGTACCAAAGTGTCAGGAGTTTATGCTGGAAAAGGAATTCGCGTATCCGGATGCGTACTTGGAAAACGTTACCAGGCTCTGCCCAAATATCCAGCATCTCAATGATTGGAGAACAAGCACCCAGATCTGCTTGCCCCTGCTACCCACATGGCACAACTTTTTCAAGCCGTGTGCGCGACTTCATGGCTTCGATTGATCACTTATGCCGCTTAGTGACGACACACTGGACATCTTTGCTGCGTACCCAAAACTGGAGCTGAAGAAATTGGTGTTTGCGTGCGAGACTTTGCTGATCCAGACTACCTTCCTCAGGTGTTCGATCGCGAGGGTGACATTGAATTGTCGCCAAATCGGATCGTGAAGGCGATAGCAACCTGTCCTGCACTCGAAGAACTCTACTTTGAGCTCAATGTGTATATGTTCCTCGAGTGCGTCATGCTACATGACGTGGTAAACGACAAAGTGCTTCTCGCTGTGTCACAATTGTCCGAACTTGAAAAGACTCGTCATCGCTGAATGGGTTATGGACGGCATAGCCGAGCTGTAGGGTGGCATCAGGATGCTGGACTAATCGCGATCTCTAGACTACCGAAGCTTGAGCACGTCGTGATGAAGCAAACAAACGCATCAGCAAAAGGAATCCTGGTGCTGATCCAGAACGCGCCAGATCCTCAACTCAAGCGACGCGCGGTTATGACACTGGGCTACCAGGAAGACTACGATCATCGATGCTTCTTTGACGAGCTAGAGGAGTTCATGGAGCTTCTTCTGCAGTTGCCAGGTAACTCGTTCCAGAGTACCACTTCGAATTGGAGCTTCAAGTGCGAAAGGTTGCCGGGCCAAAGCCCCCAGAGTGGATGATCAAGAAATTCATTGCTCTCGCCAAGCGAGTGATGGCGCGTCGTTTCAGTGTGGACGTGGATTTCATGAAGATATACTACCCTGCTCTCGAACCTCCGATGACTATTAGCGAGGTTCATCAAGTGTTCTTCATCTAGCCGCGCGGAATGCCTGGATGCACCGGTGAAGCATTCGAAGACCCATGGTTTTGCAGTGAGTAGTGAAGGTTATTGTAGTTGTAATGCGAGCGGGTCATTTAGCCTTCGGAATCAAAATACAGATCGTGTATGAAGCTAGTCCCTCATACGATTTTCTTACGTAACACTACCGAAAAGAAGAAGCTGCGCGCACATTCATGATCAAAGTTTCCGAATCCAAATGCTCGCTCACCACGTATTCAGCTGCACCACGCTGCTATCAATCTTAGACAAACCGAGACGCGCTAGGCGCGGGCAGCACGAAAAGATGCGCTGCCAGTCAATCTTCAGCTGCTCGGCATGCTCAAAGAAGCATTCCGGACCCTTGTACGTGAGGTGGATCGTGTGTGGTCGGCCATCTGCCATTTTGGCTCTTGCTCGAGTTTACAAAAGAACATGCGATACTGTAGACATCCGTGTAAGTACGAATCGGACAAGCTTCAATCTGGTGGGCGGTTAATATAGAAGCTGCTGATTCGCCCGCCAAGTTGCAGCGGAAGCGCGCGCGCGAGCAGACCGAGAGCAGCGAGCGGCAGAAGACGGCGCATCCGCGTCTGCACTCGTCTGCCGTCGTGTCAGCAAGGGAGGCTGAGTTGCCGCTCTCTATCTCTATTTCCTTGTGTTGACAGGAACCTTCGTGTGCACGCGAAAAGAAGGAATGATGCTCTCAAGCCGCGCGGGGTCGGCGGCACTCAAGAGCACACAGAGCACACGCTTCAGCCTGCTGCTGCTGGAGGACGGCGAGTATTTCCTCGATGTACGTGTCTGTATGTCTGTCTGTCTGTCTGTCTTCCTGTTTGTGTTTTACACTTCTCTTTAGTGTGCGGGGAATTCACGCAATTGTGTGCCCACTGTGTGTCTATCTTGTGTCTGTCTTGTGTAGGACTTTGGCGTCTTCCGGTACCTGGAGCCGGTACTTAATACCCACAGGTACGCTGTTGTATGATGTAAGCTTATGTGTGTGTTGCTAATAGCTGTTGTTGTGTGAATCTATGTGCGTGTGTAGAAAGGTGCAGGGGCGGCTGAAAGTATGCACGCGCGGGTTCTTCTTCGTGCCGCAGGACATCCAGCTACCGATCCTGCGGTTCCCGTTCCGCGCGATGGTCATGGAGCCCTGCGCCGAGTGCTTTGTCGAATACTCGGAGCAGCAGCCGATCGCCAGCAGCTTCGTCAGCGCGTCGCAAGAGAGTATGTACCTGACGTTCCAAACGAAAGTGGTGGTCGAGATGAAAGAGCGCGGTATCGACCACCCATATATATACAAAGACACGAGCAGCAGCAGCATTAGCAGCAGCGATCCAGCGAATAGCAGCAACAGCTATAGCAATAGCGACACGCCGTCCAAGTACATCTTCACGCTGCTGTACTCCAGACTGGACGCTTTTCTCGCGAGCATCCACATTATTTATGAAGTCGCGAAGCTGCCGCGCCGGTCGATGAACAAAGTCGACGAGGAGAACCTGCTCACGACCGTCCTCGTGCCGCGCATGACGCACGAGTTCGACACCAGCTTGCTTGTCGACTTTCGCGAAAAGCTGCTGCTGCCAGCGCCTGAACTCGTGGACCGTGTCGAGCCGCTGCTCAAGTATCCAGGGTGCCTCATGCTCACAAATCTGCGGTGCGTGGTAGATAACTTATAGAGTTATCCGAGTGTTACCACCACGCTAATCTTGTTGTTTGTGCATCAGGCTCTACTTCCAGCCTGCGCAGTTGAACAATGTGTTAGACCCGGTGCTGAACTGGGAGTACTTCAACATCGAGCACATCTTCAAGCGGCGCTACCTGTTGCGGCAGACAGGGCTCGAGATTTACCTGAAAACCGGCGAGAGCTTCTTCTTTTCGTTCAAGTCCCCGCAGATTCGTGACGACACGTATGCGATGATGGTCGACCAGCCGGATCTCCAGCACTGCAGACGTGAAGACCTGGAGCTGATGATGTGCAAGTGGCAGCAGCGCAAGATCTCGAATTTCGAGTACCTGCAGTTCTTGAACAATGCGGCGGGCCGGACGCGAAACGACTTGACGCAGTACCCAGTGTTCCCGTGGATTCTGAGCGACTACACGAGCTCCAGTCTGAATTTATCAGACCCAGGCGTGTATCGAGACCTCTCGAAACCAATCGGCGCACTGAATGAGGAGCGACTTGAATACTTCAAGATGAGGTACGAGGTTATGCCTCGAGGCGAGGAAGCAGAAGGGATGCCGCCGCCATTCCTGTACGGCACGCACTACTCGACACCTGGGTACGTCTTATACTTCTTGGTGCGCATGGCGCCTCAGTTCATGCTGTGTCTGCAGAATGGGAAGTTCGACGCACCGGACCGACTCTTTCGGAATATTGATGTGACATGGCAAGGGTGTGTGACGAATCACACGGACTTGAAAGAGCTGATACCAGAGTTTTTCGACACTTCGGTCCCGCCTGACGAGTGGCTGCGCAACTCGCAGCATCTCGACCTGGGAACGACGCAGAATCTGGATCGTGTCGGCGATGTCGAACTCCCGCCATGGGCTTACAGGAATCCTCAAGAGTTTGTGAGAAAGAACCGTGAGGCGCTTGAGAGCGATTATGTGTCAGAGCACCTGCATGAATGGATCGATCTTATCTTCGGATACAAGCAACAAGGCGACGAAGCCATCAAAGCCAACAATTGTAAGTCAGTCCCTTGTTATAGTTTTAGCTGTTGCCTATTTGTAAGGTTGACAGCTTACGCGGTGCTTGTTTCGTCTCTCTCCTGCAGTATTCTACTATTTATCGTACGAAGGCTCCATCGACCTGGAAAGTGTGACCGATCCGATGGAAAGATGCTCGCTTGAATCGCAAATCCAAGAGTTTGGTCAGACACCCAAGCTTCTCTTCTCAACGCCACATCCGTCCCGAAACGAGGACGAGAGCAAGATCGAGATCGCTACCCCAGATCTGCTTCCGTCGCCTCGGATACGTCGACAGCGAGCTCGACGACTTACATATCCGCCTCCAGATGACATCCGATCGCGGTATCGAGGACGAAGAGCAGTCGAGATGACTTCGCTTGCGTTCTTCAATGAGGAAGATTCGGACGACGAGCAGCTTGTCCCGCTGAAGCCTCGACGGTCATTCCAGCCCGGTCTTAGTCTGATGTGTTTTCAAGCGCCATGGGAAGGAGTACCGAAAGCGATTGAATATTCCTCGCATTTGTGGGCGAGCATGGGTGGTGCTGGCAAGCCAGCAAAGAAGTGGAACTGGAAGCACAAGATGAAGACTAGCCTGGGCATGCCGCATGACTGGAGCTGGACAGAGTCGCTGTCCTATACGTTGCACTCTGGAGAGATCACGTCCGCAGTGCTATCGAGAGACGAGTCGACTCTCTTCACGACTTGCAAAGATAGCAGTCTGAAGGTGTCGAAGATTGCAAATGGCACAGTTCTTCAGACTCTGTCCTGTCAGTTTGCGTTGTCGTGCTGTGACGTATCTCCTGATGAACGGACCATCTTCATCGGGTGCTGGGACAACTGCGTGTACATGTACTCGGCTCGCACCGGCCACGAAATGGACAAGGTGTTTGCTCACTCGGACGGCATCTCTGCGATCTGCATCGTCGGGAACCGGTTTTTGACAAGCTCATGGGATTCGACCGTCAAGTTGTGGCGCTATACGCCAACATTCATCATGGCGTCACCAGTCTATACATTCACAGAGTGCGAGGAATCGGTGCTGTGCTTGGACACGAGTCCGAACGGCGCAATTGGAGCAGCAGGGACACGAAATGGCCATGTGTATTTATTCGACTTGAACGCGCCAGCGTTTCGTAGCGACGTGTTTGTGAGTCCACTTCGTCGGGGTGACGTGTCGTCGATCTCGTTCGCGTCCGACAGCAACTCGTACGTCTGCATCACGATGGAGAATGAGCTGATGCAGTTTAATCTCCAGGGTGAGCAGCTCTTTAACATGGACGTGCAGGCGCCAGGTCAAGTTCGGTGCGTTCAAAGGCCACTTTGTGACTCAACTTTCCATAGCTGATAGTGACGAGACTAATGGCAGCTCTATTGTGACTTTGGTCTCTCCTCAGGTGCTTCGAAAGTGATGGCGAGTACGCTGTGGGAGGGACAACGAATGGGCGAATTTTCTTCTGGAAATTGCACGAAGAGGCTGGGAATGAGCTAGTTTGCGAGATCCCAAATGCTCACGATACCATCATCTCATCGCTTGTCGTGAGTGGGAACGGGTCGACTTTGATCTCCGGCGCAATCGACGGCTCCGTCCACGTCTGGCGCCTCGCTCCAAAATCCCGCGCTGACTTCAACAGCAAGAGCGAGTCGTCGTCGTTGCGGAAAACGTCGGTCGCTAGCATCACAGTAGCTTCGTCACGCTTCAGCATCAGCGCGGAGGTAGGGAATGCGACCAAGAAGAAGAGAAACTCGGCTTCAGCTGCAGAATCGCTCTACTCGCAAGTAGCAGCTGGAAGCGGCTATCGCGATGTCGCCGAGTACTATCGACCGCTGCATCACCTGTATAGACCGGATTCGGTCTACGCGATGGAGGAGTCCCACTACTTTCTGGAAGGGTAGCATGGGTAGATAATAGAATAGCACGCTGCCACCTCTCACATGAATGGGATTACCTTGAATACGTTTGTGTTGTTGTTTCTTCAAAAGGAATGGTACCAACACGCTTTGTATACAGTGACATCCCAACCAACATCTCAACTGAGAAGAAACCGACACTCAAATGTCCAACACCGGCCCGCTCACTCGCTCGCTTTGTGTTACTGTATCTCACTTGCTTTATTGGTCGCTGTTTGGTCTTCTTCATCGTCGTCCTGACCACAGCCGCCAGCACTCGGCCACTCGGCTACGCTTGTATTTGATCGATCTTCTCTCGTTTCTTGGCCGTCACCCTTCGTCCCTCTTCTGCTTTCTCCTTCTCAGCAAACCCACCTACCTCTACATCAGATGCTGAAGCTCGATCTCGTGCTTGGCCAATTCACGCAGCATCGGCTCGTCAAAGTACTTGCTCACGTTCACGTCCTCGCTGAGCCCCTTGCGACGACGGGTCTTGACCATGAACTCGCGCGCGAGGTCGTTCACTGGCGCCGGCTCCAGCGGACGGAGTACGACGCTCGTGTCCAGCGGGTCGCCAGGGACCACCGCCCAGTGGTCAAACACCTGCGAGATGAACGCCTGGCCCTGGGTGAACACGCGCAGGTCCGTCTCCAGACCAAACGACTCGATCACAGGCACGAAGCCACGAACCGTGTACAGCGGAGAGCCTGCCTTTGGCGCGTCGTGAGTGATGTGGCCACGGCGGCGACTCAGCACCTGGTAGAGCGACGACACCGTGTCTGCTGGACACTGGATCTCGATCGAGTAGATCGGTTCCAGGATGCGCGGAGTCGCAGTCAGGAACGCCGAGTACGCCACGCGTCGAGACGTTGGAATCACTTGCCCACCGCCGCGGTGGATCGCGTCCGACGCGATCGTTGCGTCGAGGATCTTGAACTTCGCGTTGCGAATCGGTTCATCGCACAGCGGTCCCTCGCGACAACTCCACTGGAAGCCCTGGACGATACTGTCCTTGATCTGGCCCAGCGACTTCTTGTTCACCTCTGTCGACAACGTGTCGTCAAGAAGCACGTTCGGACCGTTGCTCTCGGGTCCGAACGCCCACACTGACCGCGCAGCAAGGACGTCCCAGTTGTACTTGGACTGGAAGAAGCCAGCGATATCCTTCCTGTCCATCTGTGATTACAAACAAATGCAAACAAATATGTAACCCATTAGGCTCCGAAATCTACCCCACGTGTCATGAAAGCAATACTAAACGTACATCGAGCTTGATGACTCCAGACTCGATATCTTGTGCTAAACCGTTGTCGAGTGGCTCAGCAATCATGGTCAACTTGTTCTTGCGATTCGGAGTCTCCGCAAAGCACCTGGAAAGAGCAAGAGCAGTGTTGTCAGAATACACAAAAAACCCCAGCTATCCAGGAACTCCAGAGCAACAAGAGCACTTACTGCACAGACGACGTCTCCGCCACGGTCTCACAGAACGC
This sequence comes from Globisporangium cylindrosporum, assembly GCA_038050675.1. Lineage (NCBI taxonomy): Eukaryota > Oomycota > Peronosporomycetes > Pythiales > Pythiaceae > Globisporangium > Globisporangium cylindrosporum. Next base: position 29,590 of record JALBZD010000225.1, on the reverse strand, counting down.
CACCACGGGATCAGCGACCTTGATCTCGATCTCCGCGTACATACGGCGCAGATCGTGCAGGATGCAGTCACTCGCCAGTTCGCCCGTGCACAAGATGACGTGCTCGCCGCTTTCCTCCACCTTTGTGCGGACGAGCGGGTAGCTCTTGCTGATCTTTCTCAGTCCTTCCAGCATTTTCGGCAGCTCTGCTGGGTTCAGCGGCTCGACAGCCAGCTTCATGGTCGCAGTCGTTCCAAACGATTTCTGGATGGGCTGGAAAATCCCGATTTCGTCGTCTTGGAGCAAATCTTCGTCGGCGTCAGTGATCGTCGCACTCTTCGTGATCGGCGCGTCGATGCCTTCAAGCAAGACCCAGTTACCAGCAGGAACACGGTTCACCTCGATCTTGTATCGACCCTGGGAAATACACGTGCCTTCCACAGTTCTGCTACTCATGTCTTCATCGTCTTCAGCACTGTATGCGTCTCCGAGCACGGTAATCTTCTGGTTTTGGCGCACTTCGCCCGAATACACACGTCCAAATGCGCTGAACGTTGTTCCATCTGGAGAAGAGTAGAGTTTTACGATGTTGATCATCAGCGGCGCCTTCGGGTCACATGCCAGCATTCCCTTCACAACCGAGAGCTCCTTCGACTGGTTGCCCGAGTACAGAGTGTCCACCTTGGCCTTTGCAGTTTCCAGCGGCGACGGCACGTGGCGCACCACCATGTCCACAAAACCAGTCGCGGCGTTACCGACAAACTGCGCGAGCACAAGCTTCAGCAGCGGACGAGGGTTCAGATTCAGCTCCTCCTTGCGCAGGCGCAGCCCCATGGCTCGCAGCGACTGTGCCAACTGGTGTGGATCTTCACCTAGAACCTTCGAGTAGATCTTGTACAACGGCTCCAGGATGAAGAGAACGAACGATCGCGGAGCATTCTCGTACGGCTACAAACAAAAAGAAAGCAATATCAGAATAAAAAAATGAATAAATGAGGACAACACGACTAATAGCGGGATGAGATACTCACGATCTTCTTCTTGAACGTTCGGGTCTGTGGGCTGTAGTACTTGTCGCCCCATAGTCTTGGCGCGAGGTCCGTGGCTGAAATCCCAGGATGCGTCTCAGCGTACAGCTGCGCGAACGACTCCAACGTGAAGCTCCAGCCGTGTTGTCCCGACGAGAAGCAGACGTTGCCGAGTTCTGGCGATAAGCGCGGCTGCTCGTATCCTGCTGGCGAGTTGGCTTCGATGATCGCGTTCACCTCTTCGATGGTGTGCAGCAATTTGAAGTAGGCGTCCACGGGAGGAAGCTTCAACTCGATGATCAGACGGTCCACCTTGTTGATCACCAACAGCAGCGGGACGTGCGCCTTGAGCGCAGCCTTGATGAGGCTTTCCGTATTCATCATGACACCCTCGATGGCATCTACGACCAGCACAGCGCCATCCGAGATCTGCAGCGCGGTCGTCGATTCGTCGGAAAAGTTCACGTGGCCGGGGCAGTCGATCAGGTTCACGAGGTAGTGCTTGCCGCGCGACGACGGCAGCACGAGCGACACGGGCGTGCTCTTGATACTCACCTTGCGCTCCTGCTCGTCCTTGCGCGTGTCCGTGTATCGGCGCTCTTTCGACGGGTCCCACTTGTCCAAATGGGTCTGCTGCACCAGGAGATCCGTGAACAGCGTCTTGCCGTGATGCAGATCGCCGATGACCGCAACGTGGCGGATCAACTGCGGGTGGTCCATCAGCGACGTCATGAACTCGGTCGAGTACTGATAAGTACACACACAAACGCCAACTTTGAGTATCGTAGTCCATAGCCAATAAGAGAGTAACACAGCCAACTCATCAAGCATACCGTGGTCTTTGGGATGTCCTTTTCCAGCACCGAGAACGACTTGATTTTCACGGGCTCAATGATCGGCGTCTCGATCGTCTGCGCGTCTTCTTCCATCACTAGCGTCTCCGCGTCACCGTACACTTCGTGCGCGTCTGGGTAGTACTTCTTGTCCTCGTGCAGCACAATCGCGTTGTCGTCCTCCATCTCCGAGTTGTGCAGCACCATCGAGTCTACGTGACGCGCCGTCTCTGTAGCAATTAAACCATCGCCACAATTGTCAGCATGCAGCATGCGGCATGGTTGAATCAATAAGATACTTTATAGCCACTCACCGAGATCCTCCGAGTCGTAGCCATAGCGGCGTTTCTGTTGCAGCACACACATACACACACGTAAGCAGCCACATGAGTCATTCAATCCAAGCAGCCCCATGCATATTCAACAAAGCAATACGCAGCCACATGCACACATCCAGCGTAGTATCTACTCGCAAGTACACACCTCGCCGTCTTCGTCGTCGCTGTCGTTCTCATCGCGGCCGTTGTCGCTGCGCTCCGACTCGGACTCGGATCCGGACTCTTCTTCATCGCTACTGCGCAGCTCCGGGCCGATGTAGTTGCCGAACTCGTCGTAGAGAGACTCTTCCATGGTAGTCAGGCGCTCGTGTGTGCTATGGGTGTGATATTAAGCGGAGAGCGAGCGCGCGTGTAGCGAAGGGGGAAGAAAGGAGGGATCGCGAGGTGCTATGGATCGATGGATCGACCGTCGCTTCTACTATCTGCCGCCTTTGCCCTTGGTTGCTTTTGAAAAAGCGCTTTTTGCCATTCCACCCACTGGCCATTGGCGGGCACAGCAGGCAGATCCAGAAAATGGTGATTTTTATTGGTTGATATTGCTTGTGATAGTAGTACTTATATCCAATCGTAGTGGCTTTAAGTGTCATTGATACGTATCTGAATCTGTGCGACGAACTACAATGGCTGAAACTGTGATGACCTGTAGGCTACCAGAGAAGTAGGCTATCAAGAATGGGGAAACTGTGTTTTACCTGCCGTCGGCTGGTGACAGTGCAAATTCAGGACAGATTCGCACCATCACCAGCCAAGGAAGGCTGTCCCTTTTTTGGTCAGATTAAAAGGCAATTTGGTCACCAAATGGAAAAGCTGAGTGACAAGCGATGCACAAGTGAAGCTGTGGTTACTTCCGAAATGCCGCCAGTGTGCCTTGTTGCAGTTGCTCTGTGCGGGGGGGATGCCGATGACGACAGCAACGCTTCGCTATCAGTTGACTCGCCACCCGCAAGCGAGCACGAAGCAGTGGTGTGCGTAGTGGACACAGGTGCGCGTGTGATCCGCTGCTACTTGCTGGCAGAACCACCAGAACTCCATCATTTCAAACCATCCAGCAGTAGCCAGCAGCAAACCCGTGATGTGGTCGCGCAGTTGGCGAGTCTTCTACAGCAGCTTCACTGGTGGAGAGACACAGAAAATCACTATGACCAAAGCCGCCACAGGCACTTAGACTATGGAGGTTTGGACGTGATATGCTTGTGGAGCGGCGCTATTGGTAGCAGATCTGAGACGCAGATGACGCGAGTGCTCCAGACCACTGAACAATATGGTCGAGTACGACCAGAAGTCCACACAATTGACCAGCATGGTGAAGAACCACTGGTTATGGAGATACAACAGGAAGTCAAGCTGCGAGCTGAGCGAATGGCGAAAAGACCGCAAGTGCTTGAGTCTTGGAAGGCAGGATATCCGCTGCAGTTTGCGTGGTTCCTCCGAGGTCTCCATGGACTGATGAACAAGTGGCAGTTGTACGACGAGACCAAGTACGAAAGCGCGTTCGAGCTAGAGCTCCACACTGAGCGTATCGATATGCATATGAGGTGAGAGTGTGACCATTATTAGGCTCTGTGATACTAACCAGGCTCGGTTAAGACTCACGCTCACAGCGCACACGTATTACTCATTGTGGGACGACGGAAGGATGAACCCAACAGCCCAACTCGCCTTCACGCCGCCCACTTCTCAGAACGACTCGATTCTTAAAGCGACGAGTCCCTATTGCTGCACGAAAGCAGGGAGGAAGCGGCTGGCTCAGGTTCGAGACATCTACATGTTTCATCTGCTAATTTGCCTGACAGTTTGCGTTGACCAGTATGTTTTTTGTTATTGTTGCCATTCCGCCAGATGATCGATCGTCCGAGCGTGGAGTACGCAGTTCTCGTCCAGCGCCACAAACTGGTTTCAGCATTGCTTTCCGTATCCTCCCAACCGAATTCATCGACAACAACAGCAACCGGCAGAATGTGGCGCTGTGTGCCGAGTCTTCTCCGCCATTTCCGGTCATTTGAAGCCCAACAAATGGACAAATTCGCTCGTTTACGAAGGTTTAAAAACGCAAAGCTGCAGAATGCGCTGTCATTCCAGGTGACACCATTTAAGCACTTGCTGCAAATTAGTGCGTCGTGGTATAACGTGCTAGTACTCCTCTTATGTTGATGCCGACTTTGAACGCAGGACTTTGAGCAACTAGGATGTTGGCTGACGGAACTGTCGGGCTTGCTCAACCAAGATATGGACACGAAATTGTATTCTGGAGATGAAAGACTGGTGGATGCCGAGTTCATCTCACCTCTCCGAGAGATTTGGAACGCGCAGTTGTCCGGTTTTCGGAAGATCATCAGCGACACCATCCATCCACTCACAGCAACAACACAAGCGCCATATATCGAGGCTGAATCAGTAGAGCATCTACAGAGAGCGGCTCAACTGCACGAGCTACGAGAACAGATAGCACAGTGCGAGAGCGAGATCGAGCATGCCAAGCGCCAGGTAAGTACCATTTTCTAGCGTTTGCGTATAGAATTGAGCTCATCATCTGACCATTTTTTCTTATTACTTGTATTGTACCCCAGGTCGCTTCAATCCTCCGACTCCCACCAGAACGGATCAAGACAGTGTTTGAGGACGACAACCTATCCGGCAGTCTACGTGGGATGCGCGTTTTGCTCCGAGTCTCTAGACAGGATGGCCACCGCGTTCACCAGCATAGCGGTTCTTTATTGACTGTGCAGCGAATCTCAAAGGCGTCGGGGATGTTGTTCTCGTCAGAAAAGCTGGACCAGCTAAGCGCCGCATGGAAAGTCCTCAAGCAGAGCCAGAATGAGGCTGAAGAAGCGCTCGTCCAGCGGTTGATTGACATCTTGCAGCTCAGTGCTGGCAACGCACTCGCCCAACTTGTGGACACTATCGCAGAGCTGGACGTCCTCCAAAGTTTCGCGAGCTTGTCCGGAAAGAGAGGGTTTGTATGTCCACAGATCTTCAGCCCTGACGGTGGTGACGAGTGGGGCCTCAGGATCGTCAACCCATTCGACCCGTTCCAAGAAACACAGAAAGTGAGAAGCGACGAAACAAAAGTGAACCCGCCTCTGGAAGTGAAACTCTCTCGCAAAGACGGGAAGACGTTCCTGTTGCTAGGAAGCAGTAGCAAGAACAGCCCTGAAGCAAACAATTGCACGCTCCACATGATTGGACTCATCGTGATGCTCAGCCAGATCGGCTGCTTCGTTCCTTGTCAAGAGGCTCAACTACCGATCTTTGACGCAATCTACTTGCGCGCGGGGGCGTACGACGAGCAACTCTTCGGACACTCGACGTTCATGACCGAGATGGTGGAAATGAAGAAGATCTTTACGTTCATGACGCCGGCGTCGTTGGTGCTGGTCGATGATCTCTGTCGCGGGACTTCAACTGGTAAGCACAGATCGATTGCATAGCGAAGCTTCCCTGAAACGAGAGGGCTGGTGGCTTACCCCCTCTGTGCTGTTATCTGATAGCGGAAGGACTAGCGCTGGCGGTATCAATGTGCCAGCATCTGGTCGAATGCGGTGTGACGACCTGCTTCACCTCCGAATGGAGAGAGCTCGTGGATCAGCTGCTGCTGCTGACTGCAACGACAGTTCCGCATTATCTCGATAACGCACGGCTCCCAGGTTCCAACGAGAAACTGCTGCAAGCTGGCGATGATGTTGATCGAGACAGGTACGAGCTAACTTCATCCAACTCTCAGTGTGCAAATCGCTTGACAGCTAACATGTGGCATGATGTTTGGCACTTTTGATAGAGAATTTGTGAGCTTCATGGTGAAGTGCGACTTCCCGACAGAGTTGATGCACTTGGTCCAGTCCGAGTTGCACCACTCTCCCAGCACAAGCAAGCCTTGAAGAAATGACAAGTTACTGTATGCATGAATCATGAATTGCGGTCTTATGACTTCCCTATGTGGATCTCCGTCCGCTAATAGTAATCATTTCTTGGTTCTGGTAAAGGGAACCACCGACTGGTTGGACGTCACGTAGCTGTGCTTGATCTCTCTCGCCTCGCGCACGCGCTTTAGTTCCAGCTCCTTCTGTCGCGTGGACTCGGTGTTCAGCGACGCCTTTGCGGACACCGGCAGCCCGCTGCCAAAGTCGAGCGAGGTCGGTGTGTACTTCTTGCTGAGCTCTTCATGCGTGAGGATGTGCGGCTTGCCGTGCTCGAAGATGATGTCGTAGGGTAGTCCCTGGCGGAGCATCGCGCACTTGATCAGATTCTCTTTTGGGGCATTGACGCACTTGTCAGGCATGTCCTGGGGATTGATGAAGCTCGCGGACGCCTCCGTGTGCTTGTTGATCGGGTGCGACGCGCTCGCTTGCGCCAGGCGTGTGCCGATCCGGTCCTCGACATAGTTGCCGATTTTCACGCCCGTGGAGAACGAGTTCTTGTGGCCGCAAATCCCGTACCCATTGTTGTTCATAGCTGTCTCTGTGTGCGATCGATTGATGGGCAAAGTCAAAGTCTGGCTGGGAGACTGGAAGATTGGGAACCCAGGTTTTCCGAGCATTATCACCACCATCGTTCGCGAAAGATGGACTCAAAAATAGTTGGTGAGAGTAGTAAAAATACTCGAGGTCTTATATTCTCTTGAGAGGCTCTTCTGCAACGGCAACGACAGCTTATGAATGATGGGAAGCCTACGACGGCACCCTGTACACGTACACCAGGGATTCACCGTGGTCCGTCATGAACGGCACGGTGGTCTCCACCCGCTCGGGCTCCCACTCGCGGATCTGGAAGACGTACGTGATCACGCGCACGCCCGGTCGCAGTTTGCGCTGCAGCATCGCCGCGATCTCGTCGTGTGGCAGGAAGAACAGGATCACGACGTCCACGCTCGCTATGTCGATGCTAAGCCAGTCGTCGTGCAGGATCACCACCTGCTTCTCCAGACGCTCTTCCTGCACTTTACGACGCGAGAGCGCGACGAGCGCCGCGTCGATCTCCACGCCAATCGCTCTACGGAGTTGCGGCTGCACCGTCGCAGCGGAGATCACGACTCGCCCATCGCCGCTACCGATGTCCAGCAGCGTCTCTTCAGGCTAGAGCGCGGCGAGCTCCAGCATCTTCTCCACCGCTTCCATCTTGGCCGGGACGAACGGCGACCAGGCTGTGCGCGCACACAACACACACATATAGACACCATAATCATCTTAGTCTGAGATGTCTCAAATGAAGGACACCATGAAAGAAAGCCAGAGAGATAACGGATAGATTAGGAGCACTTACGCAGGCCCTTGCGCACGCGGTCGACGTGCATCTCGCGGCACCGCTTGCCGCGGAAGATCGCCTGGAAGCGCGTAATCGCCTGCGCCTTCGTGCTGCTCATGCTGCTGCTGCTGGTAGTGGTGGTGGTGGTGGCAGTTATTGTCTCTCAGTTGGTTGATTCATCGGGCGGTTGGGCTGGTCCGCGAGTTGCAATGCGTCACGACTTGGAGCAATGGCGTCACTTCAACCACCGCGTGGGACCTGTTCACTCAATTTGAAACCAACACATCATCCTCTTCATTTTAGCCAATCAATAGGCATAAAATACATTATTAACCAGTAAAATCGCTTAAAGGCTTTACATTTTAGCCTATCATATGATGCCAGGTTCTGGATGATGGCTTCAACTTGGTGGTTGGTTGCACCCGAAGAGACACACGCATGCGTATGTTGGCTTCTTGAGTCTGTCCTGCGTGTCAGTCGGTGTATGCGTGTTCGATAGCCTCCTCCAAGTTCTTAAGCCCTGCAGGTTTACTAATATAAGGACAGTAGAAGACCTATCTTCATGGGGACGGCCCATTCGCGATTAACGGGTATTAATAATCAATTTGTGAATCTTCAAGAGCCGGAGTTCCATCCAGGTTGAAGCTCCAGCACATTGCGATTGACGAGCGCACTGCATTGCATGTCTTCTCTCCGTGATGACCAAAACGCGAGAGGTGCATACGTGGCATGCACCCATTTGATGGAGAAGCCACGCCGAAGGTCGTGCTAGTACGTAATATTGCTGAACTGGAAACTCTGAGCAGCAATGAGAAACAAATGCTCCAGCGCCTATCCAAGTGTCAAGTGCATAATGTAGTACACAGAAAAGAAGTGCCTAACATTTGCCAATTCAGTGCGCCGAGAGAGATTGCCATACCATACCATGCACGCATCACCTTCTCTGCGAAAAATAGTTGAGGAACGTGATGGTTTAGTTTTTCTATTATATCAACCGCAACTCGATGAAGAAGGTTTGTAGAGCTCTCGGAATTTGGTTCTCTCGATCTTGTTCAGAGCTGAACTGGATACATTGTGCTTGTGGCTCCAGAGGTGCTTGAGATTAACATTCTTAGTGACTAAGGATACTAATACCAATAATAAGAAAAGACTGCGTCTATTACTACGACCGCATGGCTCCAAGCTGCTTTGCGCTGCACTGTACTGAAGGTCAATATCCACTATTGCGTACGTGCCAGCAAGGATTGAAGCAAGCAGAGCTCATGGCGTTGTGGCTCTCGCAACAAGAGTTTCAGCACGAATCTTCAAAATCGCTCTTCTGACACGCATTGCGAACGTACGTGCGGACGAGAAGCACAGCATTGCGCTGTAACGTTACCGTACGTGCAGTTGCACTGGCGAACGAAGCTCTTGGCCTCAACTCTCGTCTTTGCACCGAGTAGGACCATTTATCCTTCGTACGTTGTACATTGAAGCAGCCACTTTCACTCTGCGTCGGTCCGGATGTCTGTCGGCTTGCACCTCACTCGCTGCTGCTTGCGCACATTGATTTGCGCGTGTTGTGCGCGATCAATGCAATTGGGACTTGTGGCTTTCTGAACTGTTGACGTCAGCGCTCATTAGGCTGTGCCAATCGACCGTAAATTAAGAGCGAAGTAAAGATTAATTTTATACGTATGCAAATTGAGATCATCAAATTTATTTATGCTTAGTCCATTTTGCGACCCTCCGTGCCCTCAAGCAGCGAACTGCTCTCTTTTGCCTGGGGGAAAAGATGTCAAGAGCTGCGCTGGGCCGTGCCCATTCTGTTTATCAAAGACCGTTGACATAGGAGAACACTTCAGTATCCAAGAGCCAGCGACGGCCATTCTCTCTCACGTAGCAACAATGAGATAGATTACCATGCTCAACATGGCGCAGGATGAATTTGCTGCGCTCAAGTGGGACACCTCAACTCGCGCGTGCGTGAAGAGAAAGAGAAAGGAGACCTCTTGCGGAGGATTTGAAGGATTTTTTTTGCCTTCGCCAGTTAGCGCTTGGTGCATTTGCAACGCAGTCGTAGGCGCTCGCTTGTGCTTATTCTCTATGTGTCTTTTTGCAAAAAGCGCCGTTGCTGAACAGTGACTTGCTCTCTTTTAGAGCTTCTGGATCTATTTCTTTTGAAGAAGAGACATTGCTGGTATCTTGGATAGTATCTCTGCCGCGTGCTCATTTTGGTTGACAAAGCTGTTGCTGTTGTAAGCTGCGGGTGCAGGCCGCACTGCCTCAGGGGATTAGTATTGCGTCTCAAGTGAATAGGAGGTCTCACGGGAGCTCTTGGCTCCCTCGCGGCTGGTGCTTGGGGCACTTTTGCATCCACGCTCGGCGCTGACGTCGACAAACGCGCAAGCGGTGACGCGCGTGACATCACGAAGGGCTTGGGCTGTGCTGGTTTTTCATCAGGTCAGCGCGTCGTTCGGCAGTTTGCCGCGGTAACGGTCGCTCCCGTATTTTAGGATGCAGGGCTGGAATATCCTAAAAATGGGCTGTGAGTGGAGCAAAACTCGCTCCACATCGGTTCTTACTCACGGATTTGCGATTCATATGGGTGTTTGTATGCAGGATCTCCAACATTTTTAAGGGATTTTGTCATTTTAGGGAGCAACTGTCCCTCGGATTAGTGGACTCAGGACGTCTTGCGATTGCGCATCTGACTTCATTGTCTGAAGCGCGCCCTTTACGAGCAACGCATATCTTCGAGTTTGTAAGAGAGGCTGCTGAATCAGGGTGCTCTTGCTGTGCGACACGCGAGCGCCAGCGTCATTCAGAAACGGGCATGATTTTGGTTGGCTGCAAATGCACCTTTTCGTGCGCATCATAGCCCATGACCATCACTCCTAATGCTCTTTTGAGCCTTTTTCCTGGTTTAACAATAGGTACAACTCTCGTTCTCTCTATGAAAGAGCTCCAAGGGGCAGACAAACAAAAAATGGATTCAGACAGACCAGCAGCAGCAGCAGCAATTGAGGAGGAGGGGCTACGAATCTCCGGTTTGGAAGGCCGGCGTGAGGCTGGCGTGCTAGAGAATGAAAGATGGTACAAAAGAATCGGAACAGGTGGCTCCATCCTCGTGTTTGAGATGAATGTAAACCAACAACCCTGCGTCTCATTTGCGATCTTGCACCCAAGAGCGCAACCAACCAACCAGCCAACCAGCCAGCCAAGACCGCCAGCCAAGACCTCACCAGCAAACACACGTCGGAAAATAAGAACCGCGTTCTTTTATTTTTGGCTTCATCTTCCTCCACGTCTGATCCGAAGACCGCCGTAACTCCAGAAGATTCGCCTCGATTCCAAGCAGCACCAGCCCTCCATTTCAAAGTACGTTGCCCTTCTTCTGGCTTCTTGTCATTCGTGCTTGCAGTTGTACTACATAACACACAGCAGAAGTCTCATTTGTGAATTATGATCCCCGCCGCGATTCTTCCGCTCACAGTGCCTGCCGAAGCATACCACCAAGTCGAAGAAGCCCTCACCGCTCAAGAACACCACCATGTGTCGTTCACGCAGCTGACCAAGCACTTTGGCGTAGACGTCGTGTCTGCCCTCGCTGCATCACTTGGTGTCTCCCCTTTCATCACGGTTGTCGACCGAGCTATTGCTGAGAACGCGAGCGGCCTCCGCACGCTCTCAAATGGCGTCAAGGAGCTCTCGCGCTCGTTCGTTGAGAAGCCAGTCCAGTTCTGCCGCAGCCGTGAGTTCATGTGGATCTTCGGCCTCTACTCCGCGACGTACGCGACCGCCAACACCTTCGACTCGTTCTACGAATGGAAAGAGGCGGACGCGGCGATGCCCAAGCTGCTCGCCACGACCGCGGTCAACATGTCGCTCGTCATCGCCAAGGACAAGGCATTCGCGCAGATGTTTGGCGTGATCAAGCAGCACAAGTTCCCAGCCACGTCGGTGGGTCTCTTCGCGGTCCGCGACTCGCTCACCGTCATCTCATGCTTTCACGCGCCAAAGATCATCATGGAACACCTGCGCGAGCGTGGCGTGAACGAGAAGCTGGCGGCGGGCGTGGCGCAGATCGGCGCTCCGATCGCGGTCCAGTTTGCGTCCACGCCGCTGCACCTGCTCGGTCTCGACCTGTACAACCACCCGGTCGCGGACCGCGCGGCGCGCATCCAATTCATCCAGCGCGAGTATTTCCGCTCATCCCTGGCGCGCATCGCTCGCATCGGCCCAGCATTCGGCATCGGCGGGATCGGTAACACGTCGATCCGAACAAAGCTGCGCGCGATGGTCGACAAGTAGACATGCTGTGCACACCTAGATCACCTGCGAACCCGAACAATTCTGACACCTATATATTAATGACGCATGGCTCGTCAATCAACCAACAAACAACAAACCAGCACCCGCCAGCTCTAGTGAATATAACATATATCCTCACCTATCTTGTATAAAATAAGTAAATACACGCTTGAACCAATTTCTTCCTTGTGTATGTGTGCGTCCTATAACAGATAGAGCTTGGCAACAGTGTTGAGATACTTGCGAGCAGTATAAGCAACAGTATATTTAAACAGCAACAGCAAAATGATCAGCAAGAGAGCTTCGTTCTATTTACCTGTCTATCGGCCGGCACTCAATCTTCCTCATCATCATCATCGCCCTCTTCAAAGACCTGCACTCCTTCTTCGTCCTCCCCGTCGTCTTCGTCTTCCTCGTCGTCGTCGATCTCGGGCATCTCACTGAACTCCTTGTACTCCCCACCCAGCGTGTGCATCAAGTCTCTCCAGAGCTCTTTCTTCGGGTTCACCGCCAGCGACAGCGGGGCCTTCACCGCCACCCACGTGCCGCGCTTCATCTCGTTCTCCAACTGCCCGGCTGTCCACGTGGACACGCCGTTGAGGAACATGATCTCCGACTGCTTGGCCAAGTTTTCCTCGACCGCCTTCGCAGCGGTTTCCAGGTCCACGCCGACAAAGAGCGTCGCGTCGCCCGAGTCGTGAAAGTTCGTGGTCACGATGCGCTGGCCGCCAAACTCGGGCTTGCCGTGGAGTACCTCGGCGTGCTCTGTCCGCACAGGACCACCCGTGCGCACTTTACTAGACCCGAACGCGCGCATGATTGACGGGTGCACCTTGAACGCCTTCATGAGCGGACTCGTCGTCGGCTGGTTCACGATGAACCCCTTGGCGCCTTTGTGCGAGTGCTCGGTAAGCATGATCACCGACCGACTGAAGAGACCGTTCAGCAGCGGATGGGATAGCAGGAACACGCCCTGCGCTGGCCCTCTGCAAGCATGAATGATAGCACACATACATTGTCAATAACACTAGCACATGCACTCTATAGATAATTGCCAGCGAACAACAACGTACTCTGCGTGCTGGACGTTCGCAATGGACAGCGGCGTGTCCTGTTCTTCGTCTCGCTTGCCTGCTCTCAACGCCGCATACCGCGGCTTCTTCGCTACGTCCCCAATGACGCCAAGATCCTTTGCCTCTGCCAGCTTATCGTTCAGCGCCTTGAGCGCCACGAATGCTGTATCCACTAGCACGCGCTCTGCTGCGGCAGGACTTCGGGCTACTGATGCAGCGTCGTCATCGTCGACGGCTCTGAATTTCTCGCGCACGAGCTGCGCGAGCGTTTTCTTCTCGGCCGACGGCATGTAGAACGAGCGATTCTCCAGATACTCGAGCACGAAGCGGTTGAAGTTCTCGACGTGCGGCAGACGCGTTTTGCTCTCGTGGATCACCGGTCGCTGCAGCAGGTTGGACGAGAGCAGCGCGCGCAGCGACGCGCGGCGGTCGAATTGCTTGGCGGCGTGCAGCAGGTCGCGATAGAGGATCTTGGAGAGCGACATCATGAAGAGAAGCACGAGAGCTGTACAGATCGATAGATGCCTTCAAACACACACACTGACGCACGCCGACACCGAGAGATCGGTCTTCTCACGCGCTCTTCAGTGAGCTTCGGGCTCCCACCAGGCAATCAATCAATCAATCGGCTGCGATTCGCAAGCCGTGCGGCCCCAAATGATGCAATCAAAATTAGTGGGGTCCACGCTATTAATTGGCCGTATAATAGTCGCGGGAGCTGTTCGATGCGTAGTGGGCGTATAAATACCGCAGGTACAGTAAAAATAGTCAGTTGCCAATTCTCACTGCGAAGTGTTGGTTGGCTGGATGGCGAGCGGGAAAATGAAGATATTCTCACATGATTTGGCAGTGAGTTTACTACAAGCAGGAGAAAACCATTTGTTTCCTCCTTCCCTGAACACTAAAGCTGACTGCACTTGCTGTTCGATTTCAGATCAGTTTTATGAGTTCTTGGAAAGTCCCCAAACGAAAGAGATGTGCATGCAGAGCAGGCAACCTGGCCACCACGAAGATCGAGTGTTACCAGCCAGCCAGTACTCGTACCTGGACATGATGAAAACTGAACCGAGCTACTGAAGTGCGTACAGTAGTTAGCACTTCAGTATCTTTCAAGATGGCTGCTTTCGAAAGGAAAGACAAAATGCAACAACGTTCTACAAAAAAATTGATCGAAAGAAGCGATGCCTCGTTTAAATCGTTTTGGTGGCTGGATCGACTGGAGGCCGATGTCTCAACGGTTTGGGACAATCCGATGCGTGCAGCCATCGAAGGGGCGCTCCAAGCATCGGTGAACAGAGCCTGCCGCGCCGAGGCATTTATTTATTTAGCAGTGTTAATAAAATACTCCCGGCGACGCTTTGCGAAAGCATGATAGGCGCGCCGAACGGGCGGGACGGGCACATACATGTCAGACGTGTCGCTGGCTTCGAGTGCGTGTTCGCGTGTGTCGAATTGGTGAGGGCAGTGAAGGTTCGTTCAGCCGATAAATGGGGCGGTCCTGGAGGTCTGTCCAGCCCTCTGAACCACAGAACTAGAAGAATCCCCCAATGGAGGAGCAAAACCGGACAGGCTCATTTCCAATGTATGTTATCACAAAGCTCCAAGCGAGCAGCATGTCCCTTCGACCCGCATCAGCCAATAATATATCATCTTGGCTCGTAATTGGAGCGAGAATGAGAAAGTGTCTCCAACTAGTTTCGCATCCCGTTAGACACTGACAATAATCTCTGCACTTATCGATGCCGTAATCACGCGCGGATAGTGGACTCTGGTTCTACGCAAATGAGACCACCGCACATGACCACATGACTCGAACTGAAACCTCGCTTGATTCACACATACAGCAGCCACAAGAAACTCGCCACGTTCGCCACCTTTCTTGAAAGCAACGAAGGCCAGTCCGGACACGTCATGTATTCACACCATTTTACCATTCTGACGAAGATATTTCGATATATAGATATAGCAAAATGAGTTGTTTTTGCAAAAGTGGATTGACCAACGGCTCGCTGCAAAAATGCGAGAGCTCAGGTTGAAGTGCCGTCGGAAAATAGAGGGAAATAGTTCAATTTTTTCTGAACTCACCCTCTTTTTAGTAAAACCTCGCTCATTGGAGCGATTGAGATCATCTCAGTTCAGACTTGCAGTTTGCAGAGTCCAACGTGAGGTTTTTCGCAGCTTCTTATCGCAATTGTCCCTGTCGCTGTTCAGTTGACGCTGTGCTCTGGTCTTTGCACTTCGCAATTCTTCATTTTCCTCCAATAGTATCTCGTGATTACCCCAAACTCCTGATATTTTCTGGTTTTCTACCAATCATAACTTAGATGTCCTTAAAGAGCGGTATGATTTATTTATTTTCATTTTTCTTTGGGGACTGACTTTTCATCGACTTTTCGCCGACTTTTCTGCTTTTGGATGCAGAAAAAGAACGTCCAGTCTCAGACTGTTCCGAAAGTCAATAAACACTTGCTCTCACTATGCGCGGGAGAAGCTGTAATCACTCGGCCACTTTATTGCGCGATACATTATGCTGGTAACCCCGTTACTCTTTCAGTGAGGTGGTCATCGTCAAGCTTTTTGATGGCCAGTTTGTATGGGCATTCAGCAGCCTCTATGGCCGCCGCTGTATGCCCTGGCCGGCGCATTCCCCATCATTGTCCATTACGAGCGCTCGTGGCCAAAAGCTCCCAGTTAGCAAGCACACATCCATCCATCCATCAGATCAGATCAGCACTTCTCTTGGCACATACACACACAGGATGAGCAGCTCCGTGATCGCGACGACGCGTCCAGCCAGCGGCAGCCTCGGCGCCATCAGCACGCGCCGCGCGAGCATGAGCGTCGTGCGCACGGCCGAGGACGTAGGCCACGCGCGCGTGACGTCCTCGGACCAGGTTGCGCTCCAATTTTACTGGCAGGGCTACGACGCGTACGCGCACTGCAAGCTGCACGAGAGCGTGGCGCCCTGTTTCTTCAACGCGCACTGCGCGGGCCAATCAGACGACGCCGAGTTTGTGTACATTGTTCCCGTTGAAGAGGTGCGGGACCGCTCGATCCTCGACGAGATGCGCGTGCAGGTCGTGTCGGTGAGCACGGGCAAGTACTTGCGCGCCACGCGCGTGTCCAAGTTCCTGCGGTGGTCGTCGGCGCGCGACGAGCAGACGGTGTTCCAGATCCAGGTGCTAGACCGCAAGCCGCTCACGCAGGGCTCCAAATTCACGCTCGCGAGCAGCTTTTGGCCCGGGTACTCGATCGGTTTTGGTCAGAAGCTGCCGTTGGGCGGCGGCAGCCGGGACCTCGCGAACGCGATCGGCTTCCTCACGCTCGAGAAGAAGAAGCACCAGCCGCCGCTTCTGTTCCCGATCCGCTTCCGCGCCGTGCTGCGCGAGTTCCGCAACCTGCGACCGGCATCGTCCCCGTCGCACCAGGAAGCGCCCACGGCGTTCGTGACTGCCAGTGACATGGTGTTTATCGACGAAGAGCACGAAGAGCGCGTTGCGAACATCCCACTCGCGACGGTTGTGCCAGCGAACCAGAGCATTGTCGTGCCTGGAGCTGGTGGTGTAGAGACCAGTGCAGGACCGGAAGACGATGTGCTGGGCGATGCGTGTCCATACTGCAGCGTGCACATCCGACAGCGCGCGGGGCTGCTCGCGCACATCCGCGACTACCACGGCGACTGGCTGACGCGACCGTCGGTGGAAGGCTCGTTCTGCGTGCACTGCGGCCAGCGGCGGATCGGCGGCGTCTGCTCGCGGTGTTCGTCGTAGCGAGGAAGAATGCTGTGATCCTGTCACCTGCTACAGTACAGTATCGGTGTTGCTTTGGAGCTGGTGATGTTGGAGAGAACTGAATTTGGTGATGAATGGTGAAAATTGTCGAGAAGCGAGAAGCGAGGAACGAAGGACCTTCGTGGTGCCATCGAGTCCTTTTTGAAGAGAATTCATATGTCGAGTGTCTGTGAGAGAGAGAGAGATAGCTTTATTTAAGCAGTAATATTAATGCACACATACGTTTTTGATTGTAATGATGGTGGACACCTTGCTGGCATCGCGTATTCATTCATATGCAGATGTCTGTCATATTCATGTGATGTCGGACTTCGCACACATTCCTGGTATCTATCACTTCTCACAGGTCTCAACTACCCAATCAAACTCGTTATCCACTATCGCATACCTATCATCTTGAAAAGGGAGATACATTATCACATCTTTTGAAAAAGCTCCAATATCTACCAATCACAGCACATGATTCTTTGCTGTCATTTTCTGCGTCAAGGTCCACCAAGTCGCAGAGACAAGCAAAGCGAAGTGGAAGAGCTCCATTGTTGACTTGGGCAGCATTTCAAGCGATTGCGTCGTCTTCTCCTTCTCATTGGCGTCCATTCACACACATACACACAGCACACGCGCATTTGCAGACAAGAGCGCTAGCACACACAGACGAGATGGCCAACAAAGAGAGTGAGACGAAGGCCCCAGCGGCGGCGCCAGTGCTGGGCAAGTCCGGCAAGAAGATCTGCTGCTCGTGCCCCGAGACCAAGAAGGAGCGCGATTTGTGTGTGATCACCAACGGCGAGGACCTCTGCAAGGACATCATCGAGAAGCACAAGGCGTGCCTGCGCAGCGAGGGCTTCACGGTCAAGTAGATTGATCGATCAAGCGAGCCACGCGTGTGATGGTACAAGAGAGCGAGCGAGAGAGCATTACAAACAGCAACAGCAGCAGCAGCGAGTGGCGTCCAACGAGTGGTGCACGACGCAGTTGGCTGGTCGGTGATGGCGATGTGAATGCTTTGGCACGACCCACAGTAGATTGATAAGTATTTGATGGCAGCAGCCACCACAACAAAGAAACACACATACAAACAAAAAAGAGATAATCGTTTATCATTGGACTGGGTCTCTGTGTGTCGGTTGTCTAGCTGTAGCAAGCCTACCGGTAGGTACGTTCTTGTGGCGAGTTCGTTCATTGGCGCTTGTACTCTTGAGAAGTTGTCATGACCCATATAGGCACAACGTCTTCACTGTTTGCACTAGCTTGCTGGTTATGTGCAACGCTCTCACATATCTTCTTCAAGCGGGAGTGATCCCTGGACGATGCGCAGCACCATCCGATGCCGATGGAATTCCATGTCCTTTTGAGTGAACGAGAGCGGCTGTTGAAAAGAATCAACACAATCAAGAGAACCAAATTAGCAACAAGAACAACAACAATACCACGAGACCATTTGAGTCACAAGCACCTTGTTGAGCGAGAGAAAGTCGGCAAACATGCACGAGAAGACGCCGCAGTCCGATCCGTTCGCTTGCTGCGGCGTGCCCTCTGTTGTGGTCACGAGCTCCCAGCCTTCATCGCTGAACTTGGCGCTCTTCTTGTGCTCCATTTCATCATGTAAATATCTATGATGGGATGCAGCAAAGGGTTCATGTGATCAGTCTTATCGCAACGTTCTGTTGTGGGCAGATAGTAACTGAGCATTATTAAGTGATATCCCCGTACCTGAGCAAGACTTTGAGGCACGCCGAGCCGCTTCCGCTCATCGAGTCATAGTACTGGATGCGCTTCTCCGTCATGAAGATCACCGCCATGCACCAATGCGTCTGCATACGGAAAAACCAGAACACAATACGAGGAGGAGCCATTCGGGTTAGACTAACGTTGTCAGAGCTAGACAAGGGACTGCACTGTTTGCTTACGTTCGAGATGTTGATTGGGACGAAGATCTTGTCCATCGCGAAAAGATCAATCTGTACAGGAAACAACAAAAGGATAGGATTTCAGAACGTGAGCATGCAAGTATCAGCAGGTTTTTCTAATGCATAGTTCGTAATAATCGCACCTTTCGTGTCCAGCGGCGCACGTTGATGAAGTTGTAGCCTCCTTCCGACACTTTCGTGTAGAAGAACGAATTGAAAAAGTGGCTGCGCTTGGGCAACAGACCATTCTTCACGAGCGCCTCGTCGCGATCGTTCAACAATTGGAGGTAAAAGTTAATGACCTCGTCGTTGAGCCACTGGAGCGGCTTGAGACACTGCAGCGTGCGGCGCGTGATGTCCACCTGGTACTTCTGGATGAGCACGCGGTCCGGCGGGCCTTCGTCCATAGCAGAGACTACGACTGCGAGCTCCTCGGGCGGCAGCTCTTTCTTCCGCGCGGCGAGCTCCGCCTGCTCATACATCTCAATCGCAACTTCCCAGAACATATCATGACACACTTCAGCCAGCAGAATCTGCACATTTGATATTCCCACAAAACAAAGTATTAGTCATGATGGACTGAGGTATGGCGACAGCAATAAGCAGACTTAGATACTGGACGTACGTTCGTTTCGCGCTCCGTGATGTTCTTGTAGAAGAAGTCGTCCTTGGCCGAGCGCGACAGTCGCTGATTCCGCAAGAGCACTGCGCAAACATATAAAGCAAAATAAGCGCGATGGTAGCACTATTAGTAGTCGATAGTGAAGCAATTGCTCTAGACGCAATGAATGCACCTTCGAGCTCGTTGATCTCATCCTGGTTCTTCAGATCCAGCTTCTTGCTGGCGCTCGGCACTTGCGCCTTCTGCTCCTATAACAGGAGGCATCCCACAATACCACAGTCAGTACCACGTAACGAGCAAGTAAAAATCAAATGCGCGCGCACACGCACACACGCTTCACATACATGGCGCTTTGCAGCGATAAACAACGTCGTCGATGCCGCAGATCGGCTACTACCGCCTGAGGCCGCCATGGCTTTCCGTCCGTTGCTGCTGCTGATGCGCTTGTCGAGCGTCTTCGAGAGCAGCTGGGCGAGTGACTGGCTGTACCTGTGAAAGGACTTGAGTGGATCCTGCGGGCTCCAGTCAATCGACTCTTTCTCCTTCTTTTTCTTCTGCTTCTGCTTCTGGTTCTTCTTGGAAAAAGCGGACGGATGCGGCGGCTGGCCGTACTCGTTCTCGGCGTCGACCTCCTGCAGCTTGCGCAGGAAGCTCTCGCGGCTGTCGTCCTTCAGTGTGCGTCTGTACGGATGGAAGTGCGTCTTGCCGTCGTGCGCGCCCACAGAGGGCTTCACGAGCGCCACGGGGTACTCTCGCGTCACGCTTTGGCTGTGGATCGTTGCATCTCGCAGCCGCTGCTGGTAGCTCCACGCGTCCAACTGCGACTCAATCTCCTGCGTAGTGAACAAGAGGGCACAAAGGGCGATGAGTGGTTAGCAGCACATCGTCAGAGGAGCTCATGAACAACCGAAATAGTGCACCGAGAGGAGAAAGAGCGACGCATCGAGAGCTCATTCACACGCACCATAAGCTCTTCTTTGGGCTTTTCGACCAAGCCAAAATGCGGCGCCGTTATTGACACCCAGAGAGTACAGCAGAGGACACAACAATAACTAAACCCCATATTAGTGACACCCAGGCAACTGGCATAGTGACAGAAACGAGGTCAGCAAATCCACCACAATTTGAGCCATGGAAATGGAAATGGTGGTGGTGGGGAAGACTACGGAGATCGACATGGAAGTGTGGTTCGTGCTCTCGCATCACAAGTGAAAAGCAGATTCAATAACCTTATTAGAACAGAATACGACACTTACAAAACATACACACACACACAATACACATCATTGCCTTTCTCCTGTGTCAACGCTGGCATCTTCTACCATCGTGTTCGTCTTCAGCACCGTACAAAAATTCAAAGCTTCTTGCTAGTGGAGGCGGAAGCGCTCAGGATACTCGAGTGTGTGAGCACGTCGTCGACAGAGAAGCGCTGGTGCGGGTCCTTCTCCAAGAGCCCTCGCACGAGCTCCTTGACCTGTTGCGGCACGTCCATCCACACGGGATGCAGGAACGACACGCTCTCGGTCGTCACGCGCTGCACGATCTGCTCTTCGCTGGACGAGCCCATGAGATCGAACGGATGGCACCCCGAGATCAGGATGTAGAGCAGACACCCGAGCGACCACATGTCCATCGCGGGTGTCATCTCCTGGTTCTGAAGCACCTCGGGCGACCAGTAGCAGCGGGTCCCAGACAGCGAGATTGTAGCTGGCTGCTCCTGCAATTCTTCTTCATTATCATTTGCATCTGATAGAGATGACGATGGCGAAATCCCCGCAGAGCCAAAGTCGATGATCTTGAGCTTGAGCTTCTCGTCCTGTACCGGCGTATCATCCTTCTCGTCGTAAAGCACCATGATGTTCTCCGGTTTCAGATCGCGGTGCACAATGCCGCTTTGCTGGAGGAACCTCAGCGCATTTGCTAATTGCGCGACAAGCTGTAGTGCAGTGCGCACATCCACGCGTCGACGCTTCTCCAAAAACGCAAACAGTGAGTCCCCGGCCACGTACTCGGTCACGATGTAGTGGAAGCCGTTGTGCGAGTACGAGCCATCGTAGCGGATGATGTGCTCGTGGCCGCCACTCTGCTGGATGAACGACAGCGCCTGCTTCTCGCGCGCCACCTCATCGCTGTTGTCCATCAGGTCCTGCACCATCTTCACCGCTGCGACATGGCCGTCCTTCTTGCTCACGCACTGCATGACCATGCCGAACGTCCCGGCGCCGATCAGGCTCTTGGTCTCGTACTCCGCGTCGAAATACGCGGTCGTCGCCACCTGATTGTCGCCATCTTCTTCGTCTTCTTCTTGATCATGCGGACAGTAGTCTTCTGCTCTCTCTGTTGCTGCTCCTGATTTCTTCCGCGTCGTCCCAGTGTGCCTGCGGTTGCTCGTATCCAATCGCTGCAACGATTCACAATGTGCATTGTTGCTCCAGCCGCCAGCATCATTACCTGCTACTATACCAGCAGCCAACAAGAGAGAGGCGGCTCTGCCAGCAATTTGCATCATGACCCGTCGCTGATTTTCATTTGACGCGTCTTGGTTGCTGCGAGCGTGACGCGTGGACACCGACGCCGCTGCTGCCGTCATCACCTGACGCCTCGACAGCAGGCGCATTGTAGACCGCATGTCCTTCATCATCTGCACTCGCCCCGCCATCTTTCTTCTCTATCGTATTCGTATTCGTACAGCCGACTGAGTCTCTCCCTCAAGGCGCCGCGCGTGTCTTGTGAACAATGCGCGGTCGCACCGCGTTGCCATGCTCTTCGTTGGCCCTTGAAAAAGCAGAAAGAGGGTCGCCTTTAGCGCCAGACGGCCGGTTGCGACTTGAGGGTGTTTCCCACCCAATCGCACTTTTGCGGGTCTGAATCCATACCCTGAATTGGCAACCCGAAGTCAAGTGACAGGAACAGGCGGACTGGCCACATCACATGGGATGCCGAAAATGGAAAGCGGACTTACATTTCTTACATGCTCATGAGCACGCTGAGCATTAAGAACCGATCGGGACACAGATCCGAACGTATCCCTATTAATATGGTTTGCATGCCAAGTTCCAGCATTTTCGCAGCCCTTTCGGTCGGAACTGGATTTGTCAAGCACCTTGTCTACCACCAATCAAGTTCGTTCAGACAGCAGGCGACTAGATGGAATCTGAAGTCAATCAGGTCTGGTTGACCCCAAATCGCCACACTCTTCAACCTATAAACTGTAGCTGCGTGGACTATATGCATGTAGAGCTCAGGCTCCAGCGCACCAGCAAGAGTGAGAGCACAAGATGGCAAGTGAGTTGCTGTTGTGGTCAAATGCTGCCAATATGGGTGCATCGAGCGAGTGTTGCGCGAAGGTGAACTTGACAAAGCAGTATGTACAGTTCCAGCTCACTATATTAATGCAGTCGAAAACACCAAAATCAGTACACAGCATCAATTCTGAGATTAGTTCTGCTTTAATTCAGTGCACATCATTAATGTTGAGATACTTTTATTTTTATCCTGCTGTTTTCGAATGCCGCAATGAGCTAAAGTCAGTGAGTTAAGTGCATTTAACCACTTATTTGATTTATTTTAGTTAATTTGATCGTCTCTGTAGGTACAGTATGCATCCTATAAGTTAATCTCGACATTTGACATCGACTTCAGGGAGCTTGAAGCCAAATCTGTTTGCGCGGGAATGGACGATTTTTTGGCGGCAACAAGCGCCGGCGACGATGGCGAGGTCGTCGTGCAGCGCTCACAGCTCCAGGGGCTCGCTCCGTTTCCGACGTGGAACGGCACGATCGCTGCTGCTTCTACTGCTGGCGGTGGCGCTGTTGCTGATGGGCGCTGTAGTTTGCTCTGCGAGAACGGCGACGTGGCGGTGCTCCAGGCGCTTTCCGGTGAGCTATCGCGCTCCCAGGGCTACGCGATGACATTCAAACAAGGTGCGGGTACGTTATGGATATCAACGGCACCCGCTTGCTTCTCATGATGAATATTGTGTTTGTTGTGCTCCTGCTGATCCGTGTTTGCGTTCTTGCAGTGAAAAACCTCCAAGTCGAGAGGATCCTGCGCTCCCCAGTGAACAACACTTTCGGAAGCTTCTGCCAGTGCTGGTCTTCAGATGGGAGCGTCTTCGCCACCGCACATGACAGACATATCAGCTTTTACAATACAAAGCACAATTTCTGTTTGCAGCTGTCGGTGCAGCTGCGGTTCAGCGTGGCGTCGATGGATATTGCAAAATGGAGTGGTGATAATGGCGATGAAGACCGAGGAGTCGCCAGGTATCTGCTAATGGTTGGAACCGTGTTCGGCGCGTATATCTACAAAGTGGAGCTCTCCATTTTGACCAGCAACCAAAAGGACGGCGAGACCAGCGATGCGACCATGAACGATACACTCGAGCCACTACCCGCACTCGCATCCGCGTACGAAGAAACCCCGATCTGTTTTGTCAAGTTCTCGCAGGACGCCCTCACCGTCGCATTGGGGACTGTTGACGGGCGACTCTACGTGCACACACTCACAGCCAATGACGTCGAAAGCCATTCCATCAGTGCATTTGGCTCGCAGGTATTTTCAAAAGTTCTCGCAGCGCCACGCGTCACGTCCATCAGCTTCTCGCCATGCAATCGCAAGCTCGCGGTGGCAACGCGGAAAGGCAACATGTATGTATTGACTCGAAGCTCTGGTACCGGAGATGGCAAGTGGCAAATGCACTCACCCTGTGAAGAGCTCAGCGCGAATCCAAAGTCCGCGTCTTCAGGCAGCAGTAGCGCTGGTGCTGTGATGGCGATGCAGACGTTCGCGTGCTGGTGGGGAGGCGATTCAGAGACGTCGTCGTCGGTGCTCGTGGTGGCGTCGCGCTCGATGAACTATCGATTGGAGATGGTAGACACGGACTCGGGGAAGCTCGTGCACTCACTCCAGATGGCCGCGCGTCCGCCAAATGACGGGGATCTGGCGCCAATGACGACGACGACAACAACGGACGATCACCTTCTCACGGGTATGTGCTGTGTGAATCTGCCGAACGGACTTCAAAAGCTGGTCTGCCACGACTCGGACTCGAATGTGTCGCTGATCACGTGGCCGCTGCTAGAGATCGCAGGCTACTCCAGTCTGCGGGTATGAAGAGAACCACGGCGTGGTGAATCTGATTGAGTGTCATGCAAAATATGTGAAAAAGTGAAAGCAGTGAAAGAAAATGACACACTTCATTCTTTAGAGATCTAATGACTCTTTTCACAGTATCTCCAGGTGGTTCGACCACTCAAATGCAAAGATACATCTGTGCAAAGATAGATGGCTGCACCACGCGAGCGACATTCTTGAGCCTCAGATTAAATCATAGGTCGCATCGATGGTGGCTGACAAACTTGGCTGGAATGCATCAGCCACCCACCACCTTCAAGGAAACCAAACAGCTCAAAAGATTGATTGATTGATTGGTGGTGACCAAAATCGGTTGAGCCTGGGAAGAATGCTCGCATGTTTTGCATCAGTGCACCTTGAAGACAAAGTGGTGGTAGTAGTTGCGCATTTGGATGCGGATGGTGGAAGCGCGTTTCGAATGAGGAGGAGGGGCAGGATCCCTGCATGGAAGCATGCAAAATGCTGGTGTTCCCTGATCGTAAATTGCATTTTTGAAGTCGAATGTGGCATACAATTTGGAACAATGCATTATTATGGGTGTAAGTTGCTTGGAAGTGCGTTTCTCTGTCAGAATGGAATCCTTTTGAATATACTAGCTATCCTAATCAAGTATAAAAAATGTTTCAGCTCTCTCAGTTGAGCGAAGAGTACTGATTTTAGATAGATTCAGTGTGGAAAAGCCTCGTTCTATCTTCTTTCCTGATTTTTTTTAGCTGGATGGATGATGAGTCTGTAATTCGAAAACCCAGCACAAAACCGCACCTAGAAAATCATTTGCCTCCATCCCATACAAACTCCCATACAAAAGCCAAAATCGCTCCAAAAATTTGCGAGCACCTAAAAGAGCCCCAAATTGGATTCTTGCTGCTGTTCCACTCATCCCACCTCTTTTCTGCACCTTCTCTTG
Organism: Globisporangium cylindrosporum; assembly: GCA_038050675.1. Taxonomy (NCBI): domain Eukaryota; phylum Oomycota; class Peronosporomycetes; order Pythiales; family Pythiaceae; genus Globisporangium; species Globisporangium cylindrosporum. The sequence goes on along the minus strand of JALBZD010000225.1, from coordinate 4,442 downwards.
TATTTTCCACCAATAATAATTCTCAATTTACATTTTCATCCAATCATTAATCGTCCTGTCCGCTTTTCCAAAATATCTCATGCGACAGTCAGATCTCCAACACAGCTGCCTTCACACACACAACCAGGCACAGCGCGAAGAACGGTCGGATCTCATGCAAATGTAACGAGTCCACTCATTTGCAGCCTCAATGGCTGTATGTGCGTGCGTGCGACTCTCGAGGGAGGAAGGAGGGTGCGTGCACCCACAGACGTCCTCATGCCACTGCTCCACTTCCCAATCCGCCTAATTCAGCCGCAGCCCCACAGCTCAACTCATTTTGCTCCGTAGATCATAGAAAGCACACAGTACACAGCATGGCGTCCATGATGGTCGGTGTCTCCAGTCGGGACGTGGTGGTCGCGTCGTCGCTGCTGCTCTCCGGCTGCGCGCTGCTGCCGCTTGCCGAGGTGCTGGCGCGCATCAACAGTCCAAGCTCAAGCTCCTCCGAACCCTTCTCACTGACCGACAGGCTGCACGTGCTCACGGAGCTCACGAGCCTCGACCAGTGCGCGCTGCTCGCGTGTGTCACGTTCGTCGGACTCGCGCTCACGCTCGTGTTTGTGAACGCAACAGCAGCGCTTGGCGGTGGTGCCAAGAGAGCGGTGAACGTGCTACGCATGAGCGCAGTGGCTCTCGCGCTGATGACGCTCACGACAGCGCTGCTACTCGCGGTTGTTCTCGTCGCGCAGGAAGAGCAAAGCGTGTGGCACGCGCGTATCTTCACGCAGCGCGAGGAGCTCTTCGAAGCGCGCGTGAACGACGTCTACTGCCACGTAAAAGGCGCGCAGGTGTGCCAGTTCGGCAGTCTGGCCGAGGCGAAGGAGGTGTTCCCGCTGCACAGCTGGCCCGTCGGTGCAGGCACGCAACCGGGCAAGACCATCCGCTCGTCCTGTGACGGCTTTGACGACTCGGTGCGCCAGTGGGGGTACCCGGTCAAGATGGAGCTCTGTCGACTGTGTAACGCGATCTCCACGGAAGAGCAGCGCGGCGGCGAAGAACTGCTCGAAGCCGTGCAGGACATCTCGCTCCAGGAGCTTCAGTGGTGCGGCGCATACCTGGTGGACGACGAGCGCGCGAGCCTGCCACAGCCGGTAGCAGCAGCAGCAGAGCCAGCGAGCCTGAGAGGGAAAACAAACGATTTTAACGATGAAGATAACGAGCAGCTCCTGATGCTGAGCGTGCGCGACTCGCCGTACCGCAAGAACCGCCTCGAATTCCAGAAGCTGCTGGCTGCTAGCGCGCCGCGCTTCACGCTGACGCTGGGCGTGAAAGCGCTGGGGGCGCTCGTAGCGTTCGCCGTGCCGTGTCTGCTCGCACTCTTCTACTCGCTGTTGCTAGTCACACGCTCTGGATGTGCGGCGGCGGCGCAGGACAGCAAGACCCAAGCATAACTGGTGAGCAGCTGTCAGTCAAATGAGTGAGTGAAGTCTGTCCGTCAAAAGTCAGTTTATCTATAAGGGCCAGCTACAGTAGCGCCACGAAGGAGAATATATATATATATAATTATTAACAAAGGTTCCAACCATCTTCAGTTTCTTGTGAAGGAAGTCTTGTGCTTCCACGAAGGTGATGATGACGCTTCAAGAGCTCCTCACTCATGGTCTTCTCACTGGTCGCGACAAACAAGAAATAAACGAACTGGTTGCTGCTGTTCTAACCAATTGTAGTACTATTTTATAGTACTACAATTGAGATCTTTTAGGATTTTGCATTACTGTACTCTGCGCTGAATAATAGTAATAGTACTCTCTATTGGATAGTAGCAGCCTCTCCTCAATCATTCGTTCTCCTCCTCCTCGATCTTGGTCTTGTTGGATCGATTGTGACCGCATCGGACACGTGGTTGTTGTGCTGTGCGGGTCCTCCTTCGTCACTGAGGAACCTGTTGGTCCTCGTCGACAGAAGCTGCGTACGGGCATATTGTGGCAACGTCTTGAGCTCAGACGAGCCTTACGCTTGATCCAGGCTTCGAGCTTGATGAAGCGGTTCACGCCCATAAACCCCTCGATGAACGTCGGCAGGAGTGGTAGGTGCTCACGGTACCCTCTGAGTCCGGTTCACGTTCCAGAGTCGTCAGAAATTGGCTCATGACATTGCATTCATCATAGCTCGTACAAAGTTTATATCTATATACTTTGCATTGCGCTATATACTGAAAAATAGGAATAATATGTATCCCTCCCTCTCTTATCCTCTCACTATCCACTTATCCTATCCGTCCTAGGTTGGTTCTCTAGGTTTACATTGGAGCGCTATGAGCAACTGCAACGGTATTACTTCTTGTGCAGCGCTCGAGTCTCTCCGTCATCATCTTCATTCCCCCCACGCCCATTCTCAAGAACGTCGTCGTCGTCGTCGTCGACCTTGACCTTTTGGATCGTGACCGCGACGGGCATGTATTGGTTGATAGGCTGCGCGAGGCCTCCTCTGTCGCTGAGGAATCTGCTGATCCGCGCCGACAGGAGCTGTGAAGGGTACTCGATCAGGTGGTACGAGACTGTCCCAAGCAGCAGCACGAGCGAGAACTGCGCGAAGAGCTTGTTGTAGTACTTGGGCTGATCTCGTACCCAATGTGCATAGATCACGAAGCTGTGCAGCAGGTACACCGAGAAGCTGACTTTGCCCCAGTACCGGAACAAGTTCCACTCGAACACGGTTGCGACCCAGCTCGGGGCCAGCAACTCGATCACGATGAGCACCGTCGCGTAGAAGCTGATGAAGTGCGGGCGTTTCGCGCTCGGGCGCGGCAGACTCGGCACCCAGTCGTAGAAGAGTCCGTGAAAAAGCTCGCTCAGCAGCAGCGCGAACGCCGCGCATTCGACGACGCGGACTGCGAAGATGAGCACGGCGTGGCGCCATCGACTCGTCGTGGCAGCGAGCTGACGGTGCTCTTTGATCGCCACGTCGATCTTGTGCGCAACGATCGCCGCGAGCGAGCCGCAAATAAACGTGGGCAAGTGTGGCTGTAGCGGCTGGTGGTCCTCGCGGAGCTGCGTCCAGCCCGAGTGGCAGATCCAGTAGTAGAGCGGGAATAAAGGCACCCACCACGCGCGCCGGAGTCCGATCGCCATCAGCACGACCACGGGGATTAGGAAGTAGTAGCCAATCTCCAGCGGCAACGTCCAGAACACGTGGTACCGAGACTTGAACTCGAACGTGAGCACTTTGTAGAGGTCATAGTGCTCCGGATCGCGTACATAGAAGTACTGTTGCTTTTTCTCATTCGGGAGCGCCCACACGATGGTCGCAACCACGACGAAGAGCGGGTACACTCGTAGGAACCGCTTCACGAAGTAGTCGAGGAGCATAACGAACCATCTCCGGTACGATGCGTGTTGCGCAAGAAGCTGCTCGCTCTTCTTGTACAGCAGCCACGTGAGCAGGAACGCCGAGAGCACGAAGAAGAGGTCGACGCCGCACTGGCCGATCTCGATGCCACCGCCACTCACGTACCCGCAGTGCTGCAGCACAACCAGGATCGCTGCGAGTCCGCGCACGCCGTCGAGGAAGAGCACCTTGCTAGGAGTTTTGCCTTTGCTGCTGCGACTTCCAGCACCATTGCCACTGCTGCGTCGTTTCGCCCCTGGTATCACCCCCACGATTGCCTTGGCAAGCGATGCAGATGCTTTCGATGCAAACGTCTTCTTCTTGCGGACAGCGTCGTCGCCTGCCTCATCATCCACCATATCGATCAAGATGTTGCCATCCTGCTGGATGTGGTGGTCGCTACTGAGCACGCCGTCGTCTGGGTCCTCGTCGCTGCCTCGTGCGCGGCGCAGGACGCGTCCATTCGCGTTCGCGTCACCGCTTGCTGCCAGCATCATCGTCGGCGCTGCTTTCGGAGGGGAAGGGTGAGGCGGGCGAGAGGGCGAATGGGTTGTGTGGGTGTGTGTGAGCGAGCAGGAGTGAGAGAGAGATGGAGGAAGCGTCCGTCCGTGTCCAAGTGGAAATGAGCTCTCACTGTCAGACTATCCCACTCTAGTGAGTGGCGGCTTACAGATTCACAGTCAGGTTCACGAATCAAAGAAGGGGACCGTTTTTGAACCCATTAGGAATGATGGACAGTCGTTGCACTTTTTGCTGTTGTTGTTGTGACTGTCCGGAACTGACTGGATCACGTACCGCAATACCTTACTTATGTCCGACATCCACTTCATGCTGCGATTAGGTTTATTTAATATCTGTCAAAATAAATATCATATGATTTTATAGGAACGCTATCGGGTTGAGTTTTTACGAAGCATCAAAAAGCGTCCAAATCACAAGCGAACACTTGAGTGTGTTGTGTATGTTTCTATGAGCACCTTCGTGTGCATGTGCTCATACTAATACTAGCAATGCAGTTCCAATGTCGAATGTGTTGTCAGTCCGGTTGAGGACTTAATGTAGATTTTGGCTCC
>JALBZD010000224.1:0-44870 GCA_038050675.1 Globisporangium cylindrosporum | reverse complement strand
CGATGTGCCGAAAGCAGCAATTTGTATGGCAGACCCCTAAAAGAAGGCTTTTTAGCGCAGTTTTGCGCATTGGGGACGTTCAGCTATGTAATAGGAAACACATATCCAAACAGCACGCGTCAATTCCAAAAACTGACGGAGATATGAGCAAAAAGGTAGTGTGCGAAAAGACTTGGCGCGGAGTGTACAATCAAGACCCATGCTTCGTGGTCGACACCAAGACACCAAGCCCTCTTCCTGAATTCACTCCGGCCCAACCACTCAACTTGCCACTCAACTTGTCATGCGCTCCATAATGATCGACGAGACCACATTTCTCGCTGCAGCCTGCCTCAAGGGCGTTCACAGGATGTCCATCTCGGCGCGGAAGGTCGGCTCGGCCGCTCTGCTCTAAGCAAGCGCCTCAAGACCCTCTTCGCATCGGATTAGGAATCCAGCTCTCTTACTCTCCACGACTACCATGTTGTGTAGACTCTCTTCTTTCCTGGCTGCCCAGCTTCGTCGACCTTGAGATACATCGACGTAGCGCACACGTCAGCGGGCCTCTGTGTGTGTATCCTGACATACCAGGAGGTAAGCTCTTGCTCTTATATGCGGATTTGACTCTTACACACAAATGTTGATGCCCCTAATAACTGAATTCACCACTGTATGCGATTTTTGTATCACAGTCTCGAACTTACCGTTCTCAACTTGCCGATCCTTTCAAGTTTTCTTCCCGGTTTGCCACCTTTTAGTCATTTGAGTTCAATCCAACATCCTTTCGCTTTGTTTGTGGTTGGAGCGAGTTTTGAGCATGCTATCGCTAGTGCAGGGCTTGGACAATACAAAACAAAACTATATTGGACGAAATGAAACCCAGTAATAAGTCAACATACCAGTAATATTGAGCCTCCAACAATAGAAACCGCAATTCTCATAATATATTAATACTTTAATTTAACTGATGTTAGTATGGATACATTTTCGAGCATTTCGAGCCAGATTGCACAGGAAGTATGAACTTAGATAAAGAATTCCAATCATGTTTTACAACTGAAAGCATTATTCGAAAGACTTGCTTGGCGGGAATGCACTCTTCATTGCTCCAAATATATGGATGCAGGGTTGGTTTTTCCTTTTCCACAAATTCTAGCGATGAGTGCCGTATTTGAAAAGTAGTACTAACGGTAGTATAGCATTTATTGGTCATATTGCAACAGAAATCCTGTTTCATCCGCAGTACATTATTTTAGCAATACTATTGCTGTAAAAACGTGAACTGACTGTTTTTCTAAAGACCTCAATGAATCTGTATTATACTTACTGTTTCGGAGCACTCCTGCGCAAGTGGACCCTGGGTGCTCGGTCGATGCGAGCCCGAGATCGCTATACTATCTTTGTCGTGTCAGCAAGCCAACTCGATCACTTTTCACTGTTTGAACGGCAGTTGCATTGACATGGATGAGTGTGCGTCGAACGAAGACGCGAAATCGGTGGTCTGCATCTTCTTTATCTCCATGAGGTGGCATTGATTTCTGGAAATGCGCTCCTCGCTCTGATGTCCTGGTCCCTGCAGGCAGTTTGCTTCGCGACACTCTTTGTGCCCAGCTAGCTATCTCTGGAGTGTAAGACAGTAATTGCGCATGCATATTTGCACTAGATTGGCGTTCTGCTGTTGCTGGCATATCCACGCCGCAGAAACACATTCCTTCTCAGAGTCGACGCGAAAGTGAGAGGAATGTGCGAACGCCAGCCGCTGGCTTTCGCAACCTCACCTCTCAGCTCTCGATTTGGAAATGCAAACTCGAGCTCATTCCAGTCGCTCAGTCTGCCTGATGCTTGCAGCACTGCTAACTGCATCGCCATTCTGACAGCCCAATGATGGAAATGAGCACGACCGAACGTGATAACCGCACATGAGCGCAATCTCCATCAGCAGCAGCAACACAATGAATTTGAAGCCAGTTAAGTATTCGCTGAACGTATGTGCAGCGGCCCGCGCGGGACTTTCCATTGCGGTGGCGCCACACGAGAGAGAGAGAGAGAGAGAGAGCGAGAGCAAGCAAGCGCGCCGTCCATGTCAAGTAAGTCTGGAGCAATTCGATTTCAACTCGTGTACATCCATCTGCCATTGTTTGAAGCACATGACAACACATCAGCAGTGCAGCTCAGCTACTGAAGCTCATGACAGCTGTGATCTGGATGTGTTTGACTTCGATCCATCCAGTTGAGTTGAGTTGGGGAGTTGTGTCAACGACGAGCGTTGGCACAAGCGGAGCCCTCACTGGCTGGCTCATGACTTGCTGTCAGGTCAGTCGCGCAATTGAATTGGTTGCAACAATGCGAAAATGCCGAAGTTGGCAAGTTGCTTGGATTTTGAAAGCATCGACTAATCCTGGCAAAGCCGATTTCGAGTCGCCAATCGTTTTCAAAAGGAGAGTCGCAACCATACGGTTCGCCGTATTGCTTATGTGGCCTGTCGCTTGCACATGTGTGATTGTTGCGAGCTTGGTGTTTCAGCCAATCAAATCAGCGCGTACGCTCAAAGTTCGCATTGAAAAATGCGAACCTAGCCGGTTGCTCACCAAAAACTCCCCAAAAAAGATTCGCGTACCGCACCTGCTCGAATAGAAGTCCTTTATCATGTCCCGTTTTCTGCCCTCGCCATGCAATCCACGACACGAACTGAATAGATCCCCTCTCCGTTGCAGCGACCTTCGCGCAACGTCGCGCTGAAACGCCTTCTTTGAAGGCGGTCGGTCGGTCGTTGAGCGTAATAGAATCTACGTATATTCTGGTCGGTCGCGTAGGTTGCGCGAAGTGTCCTCGGCGCACGACAAGACCCGGTCAGAGCAACAACCCAAGCAAACGATTGCGAGCCAGCGAGCGAGCGATCCTCGACTGCGTCGTTGGGTCGAGCGCTTCACCGTGAAGTTCACGCTCAGGACAGGACGGAAGGCGGCGGAACGAACTGCCCCCTCTCCGCATACAAACGCCAAGTGATTTCACCCCCTCCAGCCTCGCCCGCCCGTCCCGCCCGCGCCCGACGCTTTACGTGCAGGCGAAAGTGATAGAGAGCGTGCAGATAGACAGAGCAGCCAGCGCGAACTCACACAAACACAAGCAAGCGCCATTAGCTACGTCTCGTTCTCCTACTGGCGCAACTGTCCCTCACATCCTCTTTTTCTTACGCTCCCCCCTCGCTCGCTCACTCGCTCTCTCGCCGTCTTCATCTTCTTTCCTTCACTCGCTCGCCCCGTGACTCGCTCGTCCATTTCGCAAGCGACTCACTCGGCACCCAGCAAGCAGACAGACAAGCAAGCGCAAGCAAAACCACCTCCTCCGACAGCAAGCATGGGCAACAAGGGATCCAAGGGCGGCGCCGCCAAGGGCATGCGCCCGCCTGTCAAGAGCGACAACCGCGGCTTCAAGTTCAGCAACCCGGCGCGCGGTGCCGGCGCCAGCGCCCCCGCGGCCCCATCATCCGCGTACGGTGGCGCGCCACCTCCGGCGCCAGCGCAGGGCCAGAACCCGCCACCGCCACCGTCTGACGATCATGATTGTAAGTACTGATGTGATGTTGAAGATGATGTGGGTGTGCAACGATGTCCTAACGTTCGAATGTCTCCTCGTTCCCTCTGTGTTGTACGTCTCATTTATATAGCGGACGGCGAGGACGACTCAGGTCCAGCGGAGCAGATGTCGATCCAGGAGATCGGCGGTGCGGATCGCCCCATGACCAAGGTCACGATCGAGGACTTTGACTTGCTCAAGGTGCTCGGCAAGGGCAGTTTCGGCAAGGTCATGATGGTGCGCAAGAAGGACACCAAGAAGATCTACGCCATGAAGACGCTGCGCAAGGCTGCCTTGATCAAGCGCAACCAGGTAAGCCTGCACACCTATTGCTCTCCATTATGTTGCAATCATGACCACAGATGCTAACATGTTTGTTTGTTTGTTTTGCACAACGCTCATATTCGCAGTTGCTCCACACGAAGACGGAGCGCAGCATCTTGCAGAGCATCAAGCACCCGTTCCTCACGAGTCTTTCGTACGCGTTCCAGACCCCGGACAAGCTCTATCTGGTCATGGACTACTGCGGCGGTGGCGAGCTGTTCTTCTGGCTGAAGAAGGACCGTCGTTTCTCGCAGCAGAAGGCGCGCTTGTTCGCGGCTGAGATCATCTTGGCGCTGCAGGCGTTGCACTCGCACGACATCATTTACAGAGATCTGAAGCCTGAAAACATCCTCTTGGACCTCGACGGCCACTTGCGCTTGACGGATTTCGGTCTCTCGAAGGAAGCCGTCTCAGGTGCTGGCGCTGTGGGCGGCACCAAGACTTTCTGTGGCACGCCAGAGTACCTGGCGCCTGAGATCTTGGAGAACAAGGGCCACGGCAAGGCTGTCGACTGGTGGAGTCTCGGAACGCTCATCTACGAAATGCTCACCGGTCTGCCGCCATTCTACGACCAGAACATGCAGCGCATGTACGACAAGATCCTCAACGCGCCTCTGCGATTCCCATCGTTCATGTCGGCGGAAGCCAAGGACTTGCTTACGGGCTTGCTCACGCGCAAGGTCGGCGACCGTCTCGGCAGTGGCCCGACCGACGCCGAAGAGATCAAGTCGCACCCATTCTTCAAGGGTATTGACTGGGAAGCGGTGATGAGCAAGGAAGTGGTGCCAGAGTTCAAACCGCCAAACCGCCTCGGCTCGATTGATACTAGCAACTTCGACATTGAGTTCACGGGCGAGAAGCCAGTGGACTCGGTCGTGACCACGACGATGAGCGAGACCCAGCGCAGCAAGGCACAGTTCCCAGGCTTTACTTATAACGAAGAGACGATGGACGAAGATCAGAAGCAGTAAGCCGGCAGAGATGCCGCTGATAGCTCTTTGAGATGAGCTCGCAAGACATTTAGAGTGCAACCCACCCCGAACACCAGCAGAAATCTCCTGGTGGCGTGAACGGAATGCGGCAGGCGAGTCGGCGAAGGAAGTCGGGCTCTCTTGCGGCATTTCACACCAGCGAGAGAACGAGAAAAACAGCGCGCACACTCGCACAAACCCAGCAACAACACAAGTGGAAGAGTAGGTTTCTGTTTCTTTTGTCCATGTGTATATGAACCCCCTTTTTTAAATGAAAATTGATGAATGCAACGAAGGAGTCAATTTTTGAAGAAAGGCAAGGCTATCTATTTATCATCACTTGAAGGTGTCAATCAGTATTTGAAGACTGGAATGCAAGGGGGGGAGGGTATCTACTGTAAGGCATGCATTGGGCTTCATTCATTACAAAATCAAGGGATTCATTCATTCATTGGCTTCCTACAAGTTGTATCGCTCACGCGGGTTCGTACGCTTCTTGCCACCCTGGTTGATGTGCACGGCCGACGTGCCCGTGGGCATGTCCGAGTCCTCGTATGGGTTTTTGTCGCGACCCTTTCTTCCCTTCTTGCCGTGCTTCTTCAGGCGCTTGCTCAGCACCAAGCGCTTGTCCTCCGTGACCGCGCGGTCAAAGTCCAGAGACTCATCCAGCGCCGCCTCCGCAAACTCCTTCTCTTCGTCGTCGCCACTGGTCGCGTCGGGCTCCTCCAGCGCCAGGTCCGGGAACTGCTGCACCGCGAGGTAGTGGATGTCGAATACCTCCGGATCTTCGTCTGCGTTTGGCGGCGCGTGGCAGTAACGCAGCTTGCCGTTCACGTAGTCGCGCAGGAGATCGCGCGCCGCACGTGACGTGTCCGGACCGCCCTTGCCTGCAGTGTTGTAGCCTCGGAGGCGAGCGAACGCCTCGAGCAGCGGATACACTTCCACGACGTCCGTCTCCTTCGCCGCCTTGCGGATCGGGATCTTCATGCCATACGTTCGCTCAAACACGCGTTTTGGGATGCGGTAGCACATCAGTTGACATGGTCCTGGAGTTCATTACATTGTGAAGCAAGTCGTTAGAACCGGGTCAAAAAGGTATCAGCAATAAAGCAAACAAACGCACCGATATGGTCGCGAAGCTGGGAGATTGGGAGCACGCCGCAGCAGTACATCTCGGCCTTCGAGTTGACGAAACTCGGGAACACCAGACCGGGGCAATCGCAAAGCATGATCTTGTCCGAGAGGATCAGCGTTTGGAAGTGCTTGGTCTTGCCAGGCGTCGCGCCGACAGCCACGCGCTGGGTCTTGTGCAGGAAAGTGGACGCGCCGAGCAGCGCGTTGATGACCGAACTCTTGCCGACGTTCGGGAAACCGACCATGCCGAACTTGATCAGTCCCTTGTCCTTCACGCGCAAGCCGACCTCCTTCAGCACCTCAGTCGCGATGTTGTCCATGTACTCTAGCAGCTCCACACGCGAAAGCAGTGGGTACGGGCTCTTGTATTCGTCCGACTCGGTTTCTGGAGCAACAACGGGTTCGACAGCGGCGACTGGTTCAGCGGTCTCTTGCTCAGTTGCCTCCTCCTCAACAGCGGCGTCTTCGTCATTCTCTTCTTCGTCATCCCCCTCAGTGGCCGAACCCTCGGCTTCTTCCTGTCGGTCAAGAATGCGCTGTGCCTTGGCGATCTCGTCGATCTCGTCCTGCGCGTTCTTCGCCGAAAAGAAGACGAACTCAATCTTTTCGTTCGTGAAGTAGTTGCCCCACACCGTTCTACAAACAGACAAAACAAGCAAGCAAGCGCGCACAACGCATGCAACTATTAGAACAACTACCACCGATGTTGCGCCAAAATAGTGTCTTCTTTTCCACATACCGCTGACGCTCGTCAAGGAAGTCGGACTTGTTGATCACCAAGAGCGTTCGGCGCGGATTATCGCCTTCCTTGGCGTAGACATCGAGATCCTTGGATCGGTAGAAAAGCGGGTTACGCGCGTCGACGATCTGGACCATGATGTCACTTCGCTCGCACACATGCCACAGCTGGCGCCACACTTCCAAGTTCTTCTCGAACGGAGTCACTTCCAGATCCTCGGACGATTCTTCAAGCCTGTGAATGGTTTGGTTTATCAGTGAGAAAATCGTTTCAATACAACTGCTAAAGAAGGCTTGATGAAAAAAAAGAAAGCAGTCACGTACATGGCGATATCACGACGCCACTCCATGAAACTCTCTTTCTCTCTGCGGTTGAGCTCTGCCGCGGTGGTGGTGGCGTCCCATTCTGGACGGCGAGGCACCTTCATTTCCGTGAAGCTCATCTCTGGCGCCAGCATCTTCTCTCTCCTGTAGCACGCACATAATGACGTGAGATACAGTAGCGTCAGCAACGCGTATACGATACCGTCAAAAACTAGAGCTCCGATCAGGAACGTACTCGATAACAATTGCGCCAGGCTCTTCTTCCATGATCAAAATGCTCTCACGCACGGCCGTGAACTCACGGTTGGCAAGCACGGCACTCGCAAGGAAATCATCCTATAGCATGAATACACAAGACGAGCACGCGCGTTAGTTGCAAGCAGCTCATCCCGATTGTAGCGCCACAAGCGTAGAGCACAAACTTACAAGCGACGAGCCTTCCAAGTACGACGCCAATGCGACCGAGGCGTCACCACCGTCGCGAGCGGAAACGTGCTTACCAGCACTACAATACACACCAAATGAGCGCAACGAATCGTTAGCAAGTGAGAACATTGAGAGACACCAAGGCAAACCAAACCGAGCAAGCACGGAGCACAGGAGAAAAGAAGCGATCGGTACCTGGACTGGATGTCGGTCGTGTTGACAGCCGACGTCTTCTTCTGCGTCTTGAGCAGTGAGCCGCCGAGGCCGCTCTTTTGTGGCTTCTGGCCCGTGCGTCCCATGTCTTGTGTCTCTGTGGCTTTCGCTTGAGCTCGAGCTTGTGCTTGTCACTGGGCTGTCTGCACCGCTTCCTTTGGTAGGCGAAGAATGGAGAATGGGTCAACTGGATTGACTGACTGGAAGCGAAGCGAACGGACAGCAGAGTGATGGTCTTTTGACAAGCAGCAGAAAGCGTACTTTATCGGGAGTGAGTGTCACACTGTACCACCTCGAGCCCTCTCACCCCAAACATCGTGCGTTGAAGTTTCCGTGCGGAAATGGCAACCATTGCTGCGCCACTTGCAGTCTGTCTACGACGACGGTAGAAAGAGCGCGGTGCTCTCCTTATGTGAGTGTACGCATGTTCATTGCATCGGTGCGTGTTCGCTGGCTTACATGGAAGATCCCGCATTGTTATTGTGTGTGTGGATCTGCGCAGAGTCCGCATGGGAGTGGTTAGCCAGCCACTTCCGTCCATCGCCAGCAGATGCCAAGCGTCGCAGCTGCAATTGAAACGCTTTGGTGGGGGCGAAGACCCTGTTCATTCTATCATTGACGGATCCAATTGACTCGTCAGGAACGCTACTGCTCGTTCACTGTTCATTCAGTATGGAGAAGGATGCAGCAGCAGCAGCTGTCGTTGGGAGCGACCACGGGCCTCCGGTCACGCTGGCGCTGCGCGGAGAGCGAATGCCGCTGCGTAATGCGGTCTCGTCGGTGTATAATCCAACAAAGCAGCACCTTCTCATCGCAAGCGGTCCGATCTTGTACCTCTATGGAAAACTGCTGGAAACAGGCGGAGAGCTGCTCACAACGCTGCAAGCCGAGCCGAATGTCCAGTTCCAGTTCGTGCTCTATCTGGCGTGGGTTCGTAGCACTTTTGCCTGTAATGCAATTCTCAGGGTGACTTGCTCTTGAATGCCGATGGCGAAGACTTACAGCTTTGGTTGATGTGCAGCTTGATGTCTACTCCGTCATCGCTATAGAGCTCAATGGAAGAGTGCAGCATCGCATTGTGAGGTGAGCGGAAGTGACTCTGCTGTTGTTATTTGTTGTGAGTGTGTTGACAAATTGGAGGTGCTTCGTCCTTCTTCCTCCGTAGCATAGATTTGAAGACGTCAGTGGTGTCGCATGTTGTCACCGAGGGCACATTCTTCACTGCGATAGCGAACTCGCATCGCCGGGAATTGATCACTGCTGACTCGGATGGAGGACTGAAAGCTTGGGCTCTACGGGCATTAACATCCAGCGCAGCAGCGACGAGTGGTTTGAAAGGGATACTTCGCGTCCACACAGCGGCGGGGGCGGTAAGAAAAAAAACCAGCCCAAGTTTGATACGCTCGAGTCTTCGAAGCCCACCTCCATTAACACTTATCTCTGCTCGTTTCCTCCAGTAGACACGAAAGCCAATGTACCGCCAGTTTTGCCTCACTGCACATGGGCAAAGAATACTGGCGTGCACGTCTACTCGGATCCACATCATTGATTCAGCAACGTGTACCCTACTATCAAGCTGCTTTCAAGGGCAGACGTCTTCGATCGAACAGATGGAGTATGACGCAGCCGAGGACTGCCTATATGTCGTGTTCGCAGATAGCAGACGGTGAGTTGCCATTTCAGCACTCTTTCAGCATCAAAAGAGATGCACGTCACTAACTCGTTGTGATGTATAACACACTAGAAAAATCTGCAAGTTTCACATAGCGCAGAAGAAAGCGAAAGAGCTTGAGCTCAAGAAAGTATCCGAACGAGAAGAAAGCAACAACGGCGTTGTTTTATGCTGCACAGACAACAGTGTCGATGTCCAACGAGCTGAAACACCAGACTCGGCAGCTGGAGGGACGATACGCGGACTGTTTGTTCTCGATGACTGTGGTCAGTTCCTCATATCAAACTTTGCCAGACAGCGTCCGCAAGTGGGCTCTCAAGATGCAGCTCAATGTCCGCAGCTGAGTCTCCAGGTCAACCCGCTTGCTGAGCGCTACATTGCGTTCCACAGTGAGTTGAGACCGAGGCATCGGAGTCTAGTGTTTCTCGTCTGCTCGAGCGGGTTTTACATCGTCGAAGTGTTCCTCCCAAGTGCTGAAGGTCGACTCGTCGTTACGACATCGGGAGGCGAACGAATGAAGAAGGTATACACAGAGGCAGATTCAAAGGTCTCTATTTACCAGGCAAAACCAGTTCCCCGCATCATGCTCTTGGATAGCGACAACAGAGACTTCTATTACGTACAGCTACGAGTCCCCGGTTACCTTCAGACAGTACAAGACACCTCGAATATCACTGGTGTGAGACTTGTGGATATTTCTTCGATCGGCGAGCGGCTTGTTGTCCTGTGGTCCAATGGAATGGCTCAGAGATACGTTCCTTCTGACGAGCGAGTGCGAGTACTGGTGCAAGCTGACAATGATGAGCCAGAAGCAACAGCAATGACGGCATTGCGCATGGATAGTGAGAGATTCATCGCAATTGGGAATGCTCGCGGTACGATCTCAATCGTTAACATCACGTTTGAGACGAATCACGCATGCGGGAAACGGGAAGCGCACAATGAGAGGTATGTTTAAAAAAGTGCGATCAAAACCTGTCGTTCCTTACTCATATACTCATTCCTCTTGGTGGGTTGCAGGATATCCGCTCTTTGTGAACGCAGTAACTCTTTGACGGCTCAACCAAGCTCGCCTTCACTTGTGTCGGTCAGCTGCAGCGGAGAAGTCAAAATATGGCTACTCACACAGACACGTGACCCACTCCAGGCATTATCGTTTGACTGGGAGCTGCAAGCCTGCTTTCGCACATGCTCTCCCGGTGTTTCTGCGATCCGTTTGATGCGACCAGAATTTCTCTTCTGCGGTTTTGAAAGCGGCGGCGTCGAATGCTGGAGACTCCCACCGATTGCGACTTCATCCCAAGCACAGCAACATCTGAATCGAATCGTGGTCGTGAAACGTCCTCTCCACTCTATTGATTTACATCTAACACCAGTGCAACACATCGAATGTGAGTCCAGTGGAGGTAACGATGTCACTCAAGCACAGCAGACATCTGCGGGGGTGTTTTCTTGGGTGGTAAGTAGCGACCAGGATGGCATCGTACTGATTTGGTGCTTCAGTCTCGAGTTATTCTTCCCGCATAGAAGAATCAGAGTCCACGACAGTGTCAGGGGGTGCTTTTTGTCCGATGCTGCAGGGTAAGGTTGACTCTCACCGAACGTGATTTCCATTTTCTGAGGTGCTCACGCCACATTTACTTTCTTTTGAACTAGATCCGTCCAACTCTTTGCATATGTGGGAAAATGCGTTGAGCTACTTGATCAGCTAGTCCAAGGCGACAGAGATGCGGTCACGGAGCGAGTGCGTCAAGGCAGAGAGCTGTCGAGAAAGCGTGAGCAAGAGAGTGCGCTTCAATCTTCTGCCGCTGGTGTACATTCAGAGAGTGGAGAAAGTCAAGGGATCGACTCATTGATCGATCCAACAGCAGCGGTTCGAATCCGTATCGCTTTACCTGGAGTCAATGGGAAGGGGCAACGAAAACTTCCTGAATCTCGATCTCCCTCAAAAAGACCAGCGACAAGCAAAACGGCGTACATCGATGTCGGGCTACCCGAGTTGGACGACAAAGTTGATCTATCAGTGTTTCACCCTTCTGAACACTTCAGGACCCAATCCAGGAAGTCAAGTCCAACATATCCAGATCGGCATGCAAGCAACTCAAAAACAGACGCGACTTGTATCGCAGCAGCTCCGATTTTACACACTCCAGAACTGATTGCTGAGCTGACATGCATTCCCAAAGTGGAAACAGAAATTCATCAGGTGAAGAAGAATACAAATCAGACATTTGTGTCCGGTTTGAGCTCTGTACCAAGTAGCTTCAGTAAGGCAAAGCCTCGTATCTACCGAAGTCGCTTTAGCCCAGCAGACGCCATGAAAAAACAAACCCAATGCAGCGTGGTCACCACCGGAGAGTCAGCCGCTGCAGAGAATGCCTATCGCGATTCTCTAGACGTGGCAAATCAGAGCACCACGCAGAACGATTTGGTGACAAGTAAACGTGGTACTCGGGGTGGCGTCAGCATCCAAGAGAAAGTGTCAGTTGTATCGCTTGCAGAGCTAGAGGATGAATCAGTCCTCATGCTTGATTTCCAAACAAGCAATCGCCGTCGCCGACAAGGCTCGCCAGTGAATAGTGCAGGAGAGAGGATGACAAAGAGTGGTCGAGCGCAGTACGACGTGTTGTTTCTCGCATGGAATGGCTTAACTGAAGCCCAGCGCCGGATTGAGTTGATGGCAGCAACAAAGTCCAGATGTATTCAAGAGGACGCAGAAAGGGACGAGATTCTCATTCCGTCGCTCAAGGATTTCGACAGCTCCGAAATAAAAGTCCAGATTGTGGTTCACGCGTTTACTCGATGGTTTTCAGCCTCGCAAAACCGCCATCAGTGGATCCGAGAACGATTTTTGCTCGAGGAACTTGGCTTCGCTGCCGCAGACTCCGCAGTTCACGCAGAGATGGGTCTGACAGGTGTTATAATCCCTCCATCTGATTGTATCGGCGTGTCAAGCTCCACTGAGTGGCACGACTTCGCAACCTGGTACTCCTGCGGCAGACAACCTACCTCTGACGGAGGTGCTGGAGAACCGGCTTTGCAAAAAGAACGGATTGAAGCCAGGATGCTCTATTTGAAGCAACGGCTTCAAGTTGTCGAGGACATTGAATGGAAGCTAGCAGAAGGTGACCCTCCTAATAGTGATGCAAGTGAACGCCGACCGTTCATCTTTGAGCACTTCGCGTGGGCTGCTCCCGAAGAATCCAAGAGCGTCATGTCGTGGGAGCACACCAGTTTGGCGAACCGAGAGAAGGAGATTGCGCTGGCACTGCTGGATCCTGGCATCCACATCGCAGCAATGACACAGGAGATCGAGCTGCCAGACCTCTCGGGGGCGAGCTTAGAGGATTTCGATTTGCTCGCATTAGCTGGGAAGTTTGTCCCTTGGTGGAAAGCTACAGGAAACAAGTCACGCCAAGAGTTTCTGAACAAGGAAGTGGAAGAGGCTGCTGCAGATGCGTCAGTCCGTGAGATGATTGCACGAGAGCTCGGCGATGAAAATGGCGCGGAATTGAGCAGCGAGGAGTTCCTGAAGGCATACTTCAAGTCTGACCGAGCGAGACTAACCTTCCTGAAGAGGAAGCTGTTCTACATGAAGCAGAAGAGCCGCATCGCGAGCGTTGCAAAGTACGGGAAGCCCCCAGCTCCTGTTGTGTTCGAGACACTACCTCGACCACTATCGGTCTCTTTTCATTTTCCGGATCTTGAGCCGCCTCCAGCTGAAGTGACTGACGAGAGCGAAGAGATTGCTCAAAGCAATTCAGCAGAGCAGAGCAGCGCTGGTGGAGAACAAGCAAGCGCAGACGCTTCTGAGGAACACCTTGAAAAAGAGAGAATGAGTAGACCTGACACTGAAGACGAAAGTAGGAGAGCGGCGATAGAAATTGAGTTGATGACTCTTGAAGACGCGCTCTCGCGAGACTTCAATGCTCAAATGGCGGAGGCGGAGAGCGACGACGAAGACCACGGCAAGTCACTCACTCCCCCTAAGCGAACCGATTTCAGCCACTCGTACTTTTTCGGCAACCTTCCCCCGCGCTTTCGCATCCCGTCGAGTGCATGGGAGTCTGGGAGTGGCATCGACAACGGCGACGAAGAGATCGAAGAAGAGGAACGGCTAGAGCAGGAGCGCGAGAGACAGCGGCTCCTAGACCTGCAAGAAGCCGAGCGGCTAGCAGAGGAAGAAAAGAGAGCCGAGCGAGCGCGGATCGAGAAAGAAAAAGAGGACAAAGCACTACAGATGAGACGAGTCCACCAAGTTGAGCTTCGAAAAGTTCTCATCTACCAGTCCGAGCTTGAAGCAAGGCGACGCGAAGAGCGAGAGCTGAAGCGGATTGCCAGTGAGTCTGAGAAGATGCTCGATGAAGAAACAAAGGAGAAGATACGACTAGAGCTACTGACGAGAGAGCAGTTTGAGATGGAAAGAGAGGATCTGCTGTCACTACAAGTGCGTAGAGAACTCCGAGAGGCGGTGGCGAAAACGAAGTGGCTGCAACTGAATGAGCAAGCCCTCATGGCTGCAGAGGACAGACGATCCCAGTTGATCGAGAAGGAACGGAGTTTGCTAGAGAGGGACGAGGAAGAGCGGCGTCTGTACTTGACCGAGTTATACAGTTCGTTTGAGTCGTTTTTTTCATCAACGAACGAGCCCTCAGAGGAATTCTTGCCGTCCATCCAACGACGATGCTTGGAGCGCGAGCGACGACGACGCGCTCGTCTGAAGACCGCTCCATACACTGTGCCATTCGCGGAGACCCTGGTGATGGACGAGATTGAGCAAGAACCCTACTTGGCTCGTGATTCCAGGAAATTCAATGCGCTCATGGGATTGTCGGTGCGGTCGTCTCAAAGCAGGAGAAGCGGTCACATCCCGAGCGAGGCTGAGATCATCAGACTACAGCAAAAAAGTGCAGCGGGTGACGACGAAGACCGAGTCGAAATGCCATTCGTATATCCCCCACTAGTCTCACCAGCTTCTTCGCCAAACCCTCTACTCCCTGCGTTAACATCTCAGCGTCTGCGACAGAAAGACAACTCAAGGCAGAAAAAGCCGCAGCTTCCGGGTCTGGTCTCGTGGAAACAGTCGAGAGAGAATCTGACAGATATCAACGAAGCATTCAACTCTCACGAGGCAAAGCGGTCTCATACCAAGGCGAAATCCTCCGAGAGCAGCAACCAACGACCGCAAGCTGCGCTGCCATTTTTCAGAGGGAGTATGATCGTTCGTGGAGAGAGCAAGCAGGCTGCGCGAGTCAAAGACTATTCCTATCGCTCCTGATAAATACTGTTGGTTGGTTGGTGGAGATGACGCTCAATCTTCCATGGTGACTTCTGGGATCCCTTCGGCTTTCGCCTTGGCAGCCTACATTCGCGCATTCAAAGGCACGACAGCAACAAAGAAAGTCGGTGAGACCAGCAAACTTAGGAAAGTCAAAGATGTACCCGGTGGGTGAGTTTAGCGATGATGCACGCACGTACCTCCAGGATGTGCTCAATCTGGACGCCGCCCGACCTCGCATTGTACTGGAACAGAATCTTTGTCCAGCTGTCTGCAAGCGCGCGTTGAGGCGAGCATCGCTTGTCAAATACCAGGCCCGCCAAGCGTGGTTTCTGGTCCGCATCGATGTAGCCGTGCTCGAAAGAGAACTTTGCCAGGTCGCCTTCGCTGAGCTACATACACCCAGTTCACAGGTACAAAAGCGAAGAAACAAAGCATGATAGACAAAAGCACTACAATCGACATGAACACGAACAACGAACACGGTGTGAGTGTGTGTGGAGCATACCTCGTGCTGCTTGAGAAACTCTGGATCAGCAGTGAACAGCGTGATACCTTCCAGCGTAACGAAGTTGTTGGCCTCGTCCAAGAGAAGCACGATGTTCGGCTTCTCCGTGTACACGAAATATCTGCTCGTGTTCGCGTCTTTCCAAACGAGCGCAAGTGGTGAGAGTCCGAGCTCGTAGTGCGCTGCTTTCATGTAGAAGAGCAGTCCGTCCCTGCAAAAGTAAAAACAAAAAGTGAGCTCATCAGCTATCCAGTCCACACCTGCATCCTCACAGCTCAAACTCACTTGAGGAATGGAAATGTTGTGGAGTATGCCTCCGTGACCCCATGCTCGTCGCTTTCATAGCACGGGATGGGCTGCAACAGTCAGCACAAGGAGCGACAACAAGCATGTGAGTTCACAGCCGATAACATGCAGAAGCAAGACAGCACAGCACATTGCGAACCATGAATCGAAACGGATTCGTCGATGTGATCGTTGAGACGTCACCCTCAGACAGCTTGTCTCGCAGCCAGTACAGTCGAAACTCGGTCGTGCAGTTGTACAGCAAGTATCCCTGTGCAAGCGTGTGTGTGTGAGAGAGAGCGTATCATGTCAGCTGATGTTCTAATACGCAAGGAAGAGCAAGTGTTAGGAACAGGTATCAAGCCCTCACCTTCCAGCACATGACGTCGAGCACGTAGAAAGTCGAGTCATGCTCCTGGAAGATGCAGTCCAAGATGCAGTACGATTCGGTCGTCTTGTTCGTGCGACGCGAGCCGCTCGGCAACGCGGATGGGAACTTCTTAAAGACGCTCCCGGACTGGATGCGCGCAATCGTAACGCCACTACAGTACACGCGATGAAATATGGCAGTAGACAAACAAGCAAACGCGCATAACGTCAGCGAACATGCACGTGAGTGTGATGGCAACGCTAACACAAAGAAAGATGCTTCAACAACCCACCCGTTCGCGATCACCAGACAGCGCTTCCCCTCGGGACGCGGCAGGACGTACCATCCGGCGCCGAGCTCGCTTCCTCTGCCGTTCAAGTCGCGCGGGATGTCGATCATCCACTCGGGCACCATCAGCTGCTTTGCAAAGTGCTCTCGCCGCTGCTTCACCCGCTCTTCACGGGTCTTGCGCTTCGGCGCAGCTGCTGCTTCAGCTTCGCTTGCATTGTCGCCATTGCTGCCACTGCTACTGTACGTACTGCTGATCTCCATGCTGTCTACATGTGATGCAGCTGCAGCGCGATTTCGGTGGTGCCTGTGATTCCGGTGCTTGCTGCCGTTCTCGTTTTCAGAAGACGATGCTGGATCCTCGTCCGTGAGCAGCTGTCGCGTGTGGAGCGCGAGATCGCGGCGTGCCTGGCGCTGGTGCTGCAGAACCGCCTGGCGCCTAGCTGCGGGATCGCGCATCCACTGCTGATTCTTCACCGCCGTGCGCTTCATCATCTCTACAATATGTGTATGTATCTCTATGGATCTGCACCAGCCCACGCGCGCTCAGCCTCTTCGTTCGCGTCGTTGGCTCTTCTTGCTGGATTGAATGTTTGCTCACCACCAGCCTGGTCGATGTTGTTTTCGATGTTTGGGTGCATATATTTGACAATACAGTACTATCATGTGGAGATATGACGCTCCCCACAGTATTATCTCCAAATTTTATTGAATAATACTGGGGCGCGCCATATCTACACGAAAGATTTATGCCGCAAAAGCAGAGTGAATGTCCATCTCGATTAGTAGCCTCCATGCCGCTTTTTGAATTTGACGCATTCGCCCATTTGAGCAGTTTATTCGCGCGCAACCAACGCGTGTGAAGCGAAGTGAAGTGAAGACGCAGAGCCGCTCGAAGCAGCGAAGGAGCAGCAGCCGACGCACGAGAGCTATCGAACGACCCAACACGCGATGGAGCTGGAGAAGGAGCTTGTGAAGGCGCTGCGGGCGCTGGAGCTCCAGGATGTGCCCGAAGACATGGTCACGTCGCTCTTCAATTCTGGTGGCACGGCGGTCGTCACCACTAGCGCTACAGGAGAGACCGCAACTGCAGGCGACGCGCTCTTCCCAGATCTCGTCGACAACGTGTCGGTGAGCCAGCTGCGCAGCGTCGACCGCGCGTTCACAAAGTACCTGCATAAGCATCTCGCTGCGATCGATGAGAGCCAGGAAGAAGCCGCGTGCAACAAGAGCCTCAGGCTGGATAACAATGCGATCACCGAGCCCGAGGTCGCGCATCTGTGGGAGTTTTTCGCGTCGGAAGAAGCGATCACCGCCATCGTCGGAGACGAGAACGAGCGCACCCACTCCTTAGCAGCGTACCGTACGTTTTTCACGCTGCTGCACTCGGTCATCAACATCCGAGACGTGTATGCGAAGCTGGACGACGACGAAAAGCGACGAGCGCTCGCCAAGGCTTTGCTCGCCAGCAAAGTGTATCTGACGTGGCTGCAGATCCCTGGCGGGTCTGCGTACGGACTTTTCATGCCATACGTTTACCGCCAAGTGCTGGATGTCCTGAAGAAATGGATCGCCATGATGCGAGACGATGCGATCACAAGAGCTAAGGAGAACGGCATCTTGAGCACGCGACGAGTGTCCGTCCGTCAACGCACGCTGAAGGAGAAGCAGATCGCAGCGAAGCGAAGAGATAACGAAGACTTCACGGAGATCCAGCAAAAGCTCGCGAAGTTTGGACTGGATTTGTTCGGCATGATGGCGACTTTTTTGGACAACTTTTCGCTCGCATCGAGTACCGAGTCGATCGTCCCTACGATCGAGATGGTGATCACACTGCAAACTGCGGTCCCGGACGACGACACAGGTGAGGCAGTCTCGGATAAATCGCTTAGGGTGCTATCGAAGCTGCTGAATGGCGTTCATGGCAACGCCATCCACATTGCTCGCGTCGTCGCGCATTGCTACGTTCCTGGAATCACGCTGCAGGAGCCGCTGGCGATCGAAAACCGCTGCGCGTTGCGTTTCCACAGACTGGCGATCGACATTATTGCTCGAATGGAGCGCACCATTCGCGACAACGCGGGTGATGACGACGCTGAGCGCGAAGAGACTGAGCACCAGTTTTCGCTTTTGCGGCTGGGACTGCTGCAGAACGTTTGCTTGAAAGCACCAGAACGCTCAGAAGAGCGACAGCGCGTTCTTGCGTACGCCTTCTCGGTTGCAGTCAATGGGAGTGCAGAGCTGAACAATTACGGTGGCTTTCAAGAGGAAGAACGGGTTCGGCTTGCGCGCTTTCTCACAAGCTATTCCCGAAACCTGAACGCCAAGTTCAGGCAATTTGCTGTGGAGCTGATCGGCAAGTTCGTTCTGCAGCCGGAGTTTTGGCAGACTTCGGACAGTGTCTCTCACGATCTAATTGCGTTCTCTGGGGTGGGACCACTACTCGATGTCCTCATCGATCGGTCGCGAGACAAGATTTCTGCCGTCCGCGCGAAGGCTATCGCGGGGATTTCTTCGGCGTTGACATTGTGTCTATCGGGCATGCCGCTGTATAACGAAGCGAAAGAGACGAATGAGTCTGACAGTGACGCCAACGACGAAGACGTAGGTGGAGGGCAAGGAAAGAATGGCAGCCAGTTGATCGCGGTCTCTCTCCAGAAGCTTCTGTACGCGCGCGCCACCAGCTTGGGTGGAAAGAAGACGATGGAGGAGACGCCATTGATGCGACGCCTGATCGAGCTTTTTAGAGAGAGCCTGTCGGACGAAAAGACTTTTGTTCGGAAGGCTGCTGTCCAAGCCCTTGAAGCGCTTCTGATTGTTCGTCCCGGCCCAATTCGCTCATCCATGCGGAAAGATCTGGTCGACATTCACTCAAAGTGCACAGATTCATCGCTAATGGTCCGTGTTCAGGCGATCAAATCGCTCTCGGCGATTCTCCTGAAGTTCCCTCACGACCCAGAAGTCCAAAAGCTCTGGAACTTGGGAGTTCTTCCATTGTGCGCGGATCCTGAAGCCAGCGTCCAAGCGTGCTCTTTGGAATGGACCAACCGACTGATCTTTGAGAGGGTCTTGTCGTGGTTCGATGCAAGAAAAAACAAGTCACAGCGTGAGTCATTCGGATCCGTCTGGGATCTCGCGGGTCACCTTGATGGTGTGATGGTCAAGTGCGTCCAAAAGTCATTGCGGATTCTCATCAAAGAAGACAAGGTCGAGATGAAGAAGATCGTTCGCGCGTGCATCTACGCGATCAAGGAATGTATCAACTCGGTTACCGCAGATGACAAGACAGACGACTCAGGCACCGACCTCACTCGTTTCTGGGACTTTAGCTGGGTTGTTCTGGAAGAACTCGCGCACACGGGAAAGCTGGGCAAAGCCTCAAATGTTGACAAACAGAATCTGGATGTCGTGGTGGCATGCTGGAACAAGCTTCAGCAGCAAGAGCTGCCCGTTGAATTCAACAATGGATCGAAGCGAATTTTACGAGTCGTCGCAGCTCTGTCACCCGTGATCGACGCACAAGACGCGAAGGCAATTGCCGATGGTATCTTGGCTTCGCTGCACGCGTTCACCATCCCGCTGAACGTGATTGCAGACGCGGTTCTCGCTCTGAACAGCATCTGTAAATCGAAAGCGTCAAGTACGGAATCGAGACGAGAGATCAGCTTTGGATGGGGGAAGAAGCTGCTGGATCAGTGTGAGACGAGTCTTCGGTTGTGCTTCGAGACGGACCCTCAGCGTGTTGTAGATCAAACGCAGCTGATCCAGAAACAGTTGATTTGCATCGGTGAAGTCGCGCTGCTGGAGTTCAACAAGGACGACGACAAGAGCCGCGATCCTGCTGAGATCGCCCTGCTACCTGTCAGCGCCGGTGTCCATTCGCTGGTGCAACTGTTCTTACTCCCTCATATTGCTGCCAACCAAATAAGCTCCCAAGCTGAACCACAAGAAGACCCCGTTAATCCGGTCGAGCCGACCGACATCCCAACTCCGATTCGAGTTTGTGCGTTTGTGACGCTGGGAAAGCTCTGCCTCCGCGACCAGGACCTCGCCAAGGACTGCATCACAATGCTGATTCGCGAGCTGCGAACTTGCAAAATCCAAGACATTCGATCGAACATTCTGCTGATCCTGGGCGACCTGTGCATCCGATACACTTCGCTGGTCGACGCGTACATTCCAACAATCGCGTTGTCGCTTCTAGATGACAGTCCGCTGATTCGTCGAAGTGCCTTGCTGCTGTTCTCCCAGCTGATCCTGCAGGATTACATCAAGTGGCGTGAATCTCTCCTGCGCTTTTTCATTCGTGCCGTCGTGGACGAAGATGAAGAGCTTTCCAACCTTGCACGACATGTTTTATGTGGACCGCTGCGACAGAAGTCCCCGCACCTGTTCTCCAACAAATTCATCGAGATGATCTTCGTGTTCAACAACTACCAAGGACGAGTGAACTTCATGCTTGACCGTGACGGCGTCGAAGAGATCGCCTTGCCTGGCAATGCGCGCTTCCCACAACGCTTCCAGCTGTACAGATTCTTGCTGCAGAACATGTCGGACGAACAGAAGCTGCAGATCTCGATGAAACTGTGCAATGAGATCCTGGAGGAAGTGACGGACGGCAAGCTCCCGCTATGCAAGAACCCTTCGCAAATCACGGACAACGGCACGGAGGCGGTGCTGAAAGACACGTTTGCGATTTTATGCTCGTCCGACATCAAGTTGTCGTCATCGAAGGACGGAGACGACGATGTTGACGGCGAAGAAGGGATCGATGCAAGCACGGATCCAAGTGCGAACAGCGGAAGTGTCGCGACCCAACTGGCGGCTGCAAAGGGCAAGCTTCTCTCGAAGATGTCGAAGAAGAACTTCCTGGAGAACGTCGTGCCTGTTCTCATCGGGCTGAAGCACAAGCTCGAGTCGAAGCGCAGTCCGTTGATGCGATACCTGCAGCATTACTTCCACGAGCTCTTCAAGCTGTATCGCCAGGAGGTGAAGGATATCTTAAGTGCCGATCCGCAGATGGCGATGGAAGTCGAGTACGATATGCGTCAGTTCGAGTTGCACCACAAGAAACAGCTTGAGCAGCAACAGCAGCAGCTGCACCGAGTGGCACAGCCGCCGTCGTCGTCATCGAATGAGGCACCAGCTACCCCTCCAAAGACGCCATCGCCGTCTCGACTTCCAACTACGACTCCGTACAACATGCTGGATGTGAGTGAGACTCCGATGGAGCCGCCAGACTCGGCAGTGCGTCTGCGCGAAGAGGTAAACGGAGCCAACGCCAAGAAGATTGCTGCGAGACGACGAAGACGTCGAAGAAGCTTGCCGGCCGTCGAGAGCCCCCTCCGTGTCCTTGAAAAGCGAACGGTGGCTCAAGAGGAAGAAGAGTTCAACGAAGCCGTGAGCACGAGCGTGATGCTGTTCTCTCCAAGCAAAGACCTTCCTGGCGCTGGTGCCACTGGAGGCAGCTGGCAAGTTGTCGTGAAGTCTCCCACTGTGTCCAAACACAAAAGCAAGAACAAGAAGCGCAAGGACGATGGCAAGAAGAGTGGAAAGTCGTTCACGCAAGAGGATCTGGAACAGAGCATGCAGAAGGAGTTTGAAGACGTCGCCCTCGAGTCGCTTTCGTCTTCTGAATCGTCTACCGAGAAGAATGATAACACCAGAAAGCAGAGCAAGTCCAAGTCAAAGACCAAGCAGAAGCAGGGTGTTGTCGAAGAAGCGCATGAAGAGGAAGAAAAGGAGGATGAGGACGAAGAAGACGAGTTTGTGCAGCTTCCGCTCAAGAAGTCCAAGAAGAAAGCAGAGAAGTCTGCACCGAAGAAGAAATCGAGTAAAGCTGCCAAGGGTGAACAGGAAGCAGCAGCCGATGGCAAACGCATCAAGCGCAAACGCAACTAAGACATCGCTGCCACCTTGACGTTCTAGAACAAAACAAAGGTACCCTTCTGTAATAAAACTGTGTGCATTTTGCCTTGACCGCTATCATCCTTACGCTCATATCCTAACGACACACACGAAGTGAACAAGAGCAGCATACTGAGCTGGATTGCAGACCAACGTCATCCAGTCAACACATTGCGCTCGCTTATCTGATGACGCCGTTGACGACTGGCGCCGTGCACGGACCGGCCGAGGTGCTGAACACGTGCTCTTTCCACTTGGCGACGCCGTTCGCGTCGGTCTTCATGTCGTCGCCGAGGTTCACGAGCACCTTCTTCTTCTCCACCTGCGCTGGCGTGTACGGCTCACCGGTCAGACTGTCGAACACGATGCGCTCGCCGATCTTGGCGTCCGCTGGCGGGTCCACGAACGCGACCTTCTCCTTACCACCCTCAATCGGGACGGCCGCGCACATGACCATGCCGTGGCTCTTGAAGCCCACAAGGTTGCGTGGCTTCAGGTTGCAGAGCACGAGGATGTGGCGGTCCTGCATCTCCTCCAGTGAGTAGTGGTACACCAAGCCACTCGCGATCTGGCGCGGCTCGTCCTCACCCTGTAATGAAAGAAAAGACCAAGCACACATGGACAGGGGCACAACATAAGTACACGCACATGTGCACACAGGATACTCATACACTCCAATGCATAACGTACTACATCGATTTCTTCGCAGTAGAGCCTTTGGAGGTCATCGCCAAGGAGCCAAACATAAGCACAAGTCAGTCAATCCGTCACGCACACTGTCGTGCAAGAGTAGTAAAAGGAGAACAGTTGAACGTACTTGTCGGCGGTGTCGTGCTTCCAGACCTTGACGATCTTGCCCACGCGGATGTCGAGCTTCGTGATCTCGGCCTGGTCGGCGGCGGCGGCAGTCGCTGGCGGGGCTGCCTTCTTGGCTGGCTTTGGCGCCTTCTCCTTCTTCGCGGCCTTGGGTTTCTGCTCTGTGGCGGCAGGCGCAGTTTCCTCCTTCTTGTCACCGATCGGGGTGTTGGCGTCGATGCCCAAGTCCGTCTCGATGTCGGAAATCAGCTTCTCCAGCTGGTGCGCCGCAGTTCCGCTCATGCTTGCTTCTTGGCTTTGACTTGTGAGTCGGCTTTGTGGAAATGAGAAAGTGAGCTGCAGATAGATAGATAGATGGCTGGAGAAAGTGAGTGGCAAAGCAGAACAAAGTACTTTGTTGCTGACAAACACTTTTAATTTTGACCAAAATATGAAACTTTCAAGATGGTGCTTTTGAATAGTAAAATCTGAGCCAAGAGCAGGAAAGTGATATGTGAAATGGTGTCAAACTCGAAATCTGAGCCAAGACCAGAGAAACGATTTGTGAATGTGAATGCGTGCTGTTTGTGTGTGTTTACGAGAGTATGAAACTGCGTACGTTAGTTTATTGGATCAGCACCATCCAGCTAATGAACAGGTAGAAGAGGAGCACGGGGTACACGGTGAGCGCCTTGCGCTTGGGCGGCACGAGCTTCGACATGAACACCACGGACGCTGTGTGGACACAGGTTCACAACACCAGAAACAGAACAGGTTTAGTATTTCAAACCCAGCAGCAGCAGCAAAGAACCTCAAAACCTTCCACAGCGAAGAGGTTCAGAAACAGCGGCTCGTTACCTCTCGTGGACCAGACAAAGCCGACGCCGACGATGAACATCCGCAGCACCACGTGCGAGACCACGACGCTGAGCACCATGCAGAGCAGCGTCGCGATATTCAGCGGGAACACGCAGTAGCCTAGCACACACACGCTCTGGAAGAATGAGCTACGCGATGACAAAATGAGAGGTTCGGGTCAGTTGAATGGGGTCTAAACAGGTCAAGACTGTGCTTCGGATGACACGATTGGGATGTGCCTTACATGGTGCTTCCGAGCAGCTGCGCGTTGATCGTGACGATGGCCGCGCCCGCCCAGACTACGACGAACACGCCGGTGAACACCATCGCAGACTGGTGCGCAGGAGCCGTCATGCTCAGCATGCTGTTGAACATAAACGCCCACACAAAGCAACACAAGCAGAGGCATCAGCTCAGTTTACATTCCACGCACACACAACTGAAGGACTAGACAGAAGAGCGGGCGTACATGGAAAGCGACAGACAGAGCATCAGTGGTCCCCATAA
This sequence comes from Globisporangium cylindrosporum, assembly GCA_038050675.1. Lineage (NCBI taxonomy): Eukaryota > Oomycota > Peronosporomycetes > Pythiales > Pythiaceae > Globisporangium > Globisporangium cylindrosporum. The sequence goes on along the minus strand of JALBZD010000224.1, from coordinate 20,717 downwards.
ATCCCCTGGTTCAAAGCACATTGCTGTCAGTCAGTCGCACGCTTCAAGCCTGCCAAACAGCATCAGCAGAAGCCAGCCAGTTGCTTACAGTCTCGAAGTGCCTTGAGCGTCTCCTCCGATGTGTTGCGGGGCATCAGCACCACCTTCAGCTTCCCCGCCACGAGGCGCACATCGCGGAGCTGTTCATACAACCAAAGCGCACGCACAAGATAGAGATGTAAGTGAGCAAACAGGGACGATCATACCAAAGGGTTGGATCCATTTGCTCAATTGAGAGCAACATTGATGAAGGGGGAAGAACTATACACAACACCAGACAAAGAGGCGAACGTACGATGGTGGCCGAAACGGGCTCGTCGAGTGTGTTCTCCTCTGTCGATGGGAGGCTGATGCTGCCGGTCACGAACGGCGCGGAGTCGCTCGCTGGCGCCGCGGTGCTTGCCTGCTGCGCCTCCACATCCGCCATTTTCCGTTCCTTGTTCTTGCTGCTTCCTTTTCAGGTGCGAATGTGGAAAATGCTCCTCTGATCGAGCATGATCACAACGCAGAATAGTGTGAGAAACCTTACTTTCGGGATAGCCTAGTTTCGCTGCCAACATCTTTTGCTATTGATTTGTGCTATTATTGATCGACTCGAAAACATGGTTCATCTTCATACAAATGTCAGATACACATATAAGCAATAACGAAAACATTTTTGATCATTTAGTGTGTCCCACCTAAATAAAGCAGCACTAGCCACGCTATATTCGACTGGTGAGCTTCAATGGCAGTGATGATGAAAATAAAATACCAAACCACAAAGCTGCTGAGCATGGCGGACGAGACGACACGATCACCAAGAGCTGCTCATGCGCATGACGACAGCAAAACAGCAGCGAAGACAATAGAGACGCCTGCGCTGCAAGGAGAAGGTGAAGAAGAACACACGGAGGAGAACCAGTACGGACTGCAGGATCTGGAGAAGCTGCCGCTGCTGGAGCAGGTGCATCGCCTCTTCCACGCGATTCAGATGAAGTACCCGTACAAAGAGGTGCGTCTATGCCCACGTACGTTGCTATGTGGAAGCACGCCGAACACTAAGTGTCCATGTTTGCAATGATGTTGTAGACAGCTGCGTGGAAGAGCCTGCCGGTGGACCAGAAGAAGCGCATGCTCGAATACATTCGCGACAAGCGCGTGCGCAAGGCGGCTGCGAAAGCGAAAGCGTCAGCAGCTCCAGTCAAGGACCAGCAGGAAAGCAGCAAGAGCGTCTCCTTATCAGCAGCAGCAGTACCACCACCAGTAGTAGTGAAGACCGACGCGAATCCAGCGCTTGGGAGCACTGACGTCCCGAAGCCGACTGTGAAGACCGACCCATACTTGCAAATGCTGCAGCGTCGTTCCATCACCACGACGACAACCTCAACAGGGCCTACGGGGTCGTCAGCCACAGCACTACCTCTCAATGAAACCCTGGGTGGACCGCACCCGAACAGCGCGTACATCGCGCCGGCGCAGGTGGCGCAGTACACGGAGCGCAAGACCCGCACGGCGCGCTGGAAAGTCGTGGACGCGGAGTTCTACGACGAGAAATGCGCCGCATGCGGCATCGTGCACAAGGAGTTTGACGGTGCGAAGGGCGCGCTGTTGAACACCATGGGCGCCATGATGAGTACGTTTGGGGACTTCGGACGTCCCTGTGCGCTCGCGGTGCAGGGAGTCAAGGACCTGGGTACGCAGAGCGATTTACTGTTGTCATTATTGCGCATCGTGGAGATGGTGGTCTAATGAATCCTGTCACTACGTGTTATGATAGTCGGCGAACATCTCCATACGATGTTAGGACAGGTTGACCCCGAGGAGCTCAGCGCTGGACCGGGACTGCGAGTACGTTTGCTGTCCATTATTAACGGCTTACTCGCTCGTATTGATTGGTTGTTGCTGTTGTATGGGGCTCTAGACTCTAGTGGAGGTGTTCCACGAAGAAGCGGCGTACTACGGTCGCTGGCGCGAGTTCCGCGGCGAGAGCAAGCACGAGCAAAACGAGCTGGAGGACGTGGAAGAGGAGGAACTCGCCGAGGAGCTCGACCTCTTCGCGGTCTCGGAGGCTGACTCGGTGTTCAACGAAGCCTTCCTGGTACGTTTGTTGAGTTTTTTGTGAGCTCTCTAATGCATCAGTTGGATGGTAACATTTACTGTTGCTTTCTTTTTGGTCTTCTTGAGCAGGAGCGGATAAAGTTTGCGGACGAGCGCACGAAGGCGATGGACTGGTCGATCTACGACATGTTCGCCAAGGGCCGCAAGCTCAACTTCATGAGCAGCAAGGGCCAGCAGTTCCGCCACTGGCTGCGCGTCGGCAAGTGCTCGCGCGCGTCGCTCGAGTTCATGAACTTTGTCGCCTACCACAAGTAAGGCGCACTGTCTGCTGTGCCACTTTTGCTATTGGCCCTTTGAAGCTCATGAGGAACTCTTTCTGCTTTTGACTGGCATGTAGTATCGGACGCCTCGTGGAGCTGGCGATCAAGCACCGTCAGGGCGGTATCCTGCAGGCGATGGAGTCTCCGTTGATCAAGAGCGACATCCAGTACGTATTCGCATCGAAACTGGCGCTCGCGTGACGAATATGTGCCGTTTTACTAACATTTGTTGGACATTTCCTGCATGAACCGCCTACTATTTGTCCAGAGCGGTTGCGACAGCGTTCCTTCCAGCTGCCGATCTTATCAAGCGACGCGCTGAAAACGCGAACGACGAAGAGGACGCCGAAGGTGACTCGCAGCCAGCTGTGAAAGTGCGACGCATGAGCACGAAAGACGGCGACATCACGGTCACGGAGCGCATCTCAGTGCCGCCTTCCGCAGTGGCGGCAGCTCCATCGTCGTCGTTTGCAGCGGAAGCAGGAGTGCCAGTAGCGTCCAGGTCCCCTGAGAGAGCTCCGCCACAGGGCATCGCCAGCAGCAGCGGTAGTACGCCAAATAGCGCGACGAAAGTTCGACCCACACGGCTCAAGCGACTGAGATGATGCTGATGAGCGAATACGACAACAGTGTTACCAACGTGAAGGAATTGAGAGCCGTTAGACAGCATCCATGGTCAGCTACAATCTATTCTACGGATTAAGGACAGTGGATAGCATGCGTTCTATATCACGCCCCATTCGATAAATACAGCTACAGACGTTCGTCAACGAATCCAATTGAATCAGCTTGCAGCATTTTGGCTCTTGTCAAGCTCTTTGTAGGCTGCGACTTGCGCTTTGCTCAGTCGCTTGTAGAGTCGGAATTCGACCGGTAGCTGCTCTTCTGCCACCATCGTCTCGGCAAAGTACACACGGCGCACGCGACAGTTCGCGTGCAGCTGCACACTGATCGTGTGCTCGAGCGTCGTACCGTACGCGTCGCGCGTGAGCTGCGCGAGGTCGAACTGGAGTTGGTTCCAGCAGCGCGCGTCCAGACGCAGCGGTAGCAGCGTGATCAGCGGGTGCACGACCGTGGCTTTCTGGAAACTCGACGCGCGGAAGCGGCGCGTCTGCTTGCGTGAGTCGTGCACGTGCACCTCGATCGAGAGCTCCTTGTCGCCGTCGCCACCAAGCGGCTTGACGAGCAGCACGAGGTGCGGCAGCCGGATGTGCAGCGATCGCTGGCGCTCGTCCGCGTCGTTTGCGTCGCTGCTGCTATCACCGAGCGAGTCAGTAGCCGCCATGGGACAACGGATCCATGTCTTGGCGATGCTGCTCTCCTGGGCCGAGAGCTCGATCACGGATGACTGGATGTCGTCGTCCAGCACGCGCGAGATGCTGCGCGCGGGTGTCTCCTCCTGCTTCTCCCAGAGCTGCAGCGGCTTGTTCCTACGTGTGGCGCAGTCAAGCAACTCAACTCAGCTCGCACATGCGCAGACAAGAGATAGGTAGACAGATACCATAATGCACGCACCCGACGCTGTAGAGCAGCGAGATGAGCCCCGACTGGTACACCTGCGCGAACATGGTGATGGAGATTTTGCAACTTGAGGAACGACCCTACCATTCGCAATCGCTAGTGACATTTATGAGGTTATTAAACAGAAAATAGAAGACTGAGCACTATTTTTTACAAGAGTGAAAGCTGTTGTGACAAAAGTGGAGAAGAGTCAACAACTCAAGCAGCTCGTCTCCCAACGAGTTCGACATGTCGACGAAGTCATGGTCGATGCAACCTCAAAGACACCACCAAGCGCAGAGAACGACTTTTAATTAACTGCTAGTTGCTTACTGCTTAAGTGCAGGCAGCGAGTACGACTTGGACATACCTCCGTCTTGGTCTTTGGTGTCTTCAGGCGACCACCCGAGAAGTTTTTCATTCAGACCCGCTCCTGCTTCCCTACTGTCCTCCATCTCGGGTGGCGAAGTCAGAAACACACCCTCTCCATCTTCGCCGATTGGGATCTCGGCCATACCCAGCAGAGCGCTCGCAGCCCCACCCCGAAGCGCAGACAAAGGGGAGTTTGGAGGTGTCGCCTTTGGTAATCGGAAGCCCGCGCGAAAGACGTAGGACGAACCAGGTGAGAACGCTGCTCGAGTTGACTCAACATCCGCGGGGAATCCCGAAGCCACCAGCGCAATCGACTGCCGGCTGTTGCTGTCTCGCGCAGTAGTTTTCCGCCGTGATGTGCCATTCCCAACCGTACCCAAGCCGATTAGCCGCTGCGATTCAAAGTACGAGTCTACTCCGCCTGATTCATCCCGATTCCCTCTTTGCTCGTGCCCAAAGCCACCCATCGTCCGCCGCTTCATGCTCGCGTTGAGCATGTTCGAGATCGTGTCAATGTAGAGCTCCCGTCGGTCAAGTGTGCTCTTGTCGAACTGCTCGCCGATATTCTTGTTGTTCATGATCTTCGTGTGAATCTTCACCTTCACCTTATCCACAATGGACCCTTGCGCGTCCAGCATCAGATCTTCCATATCGTTCTGGTTCTTCAGCTCTTTGTTGCACCCCGCCTGCAACACCTCAAACTCTGCTCTCGCAACAATCAGATCCGCGACAAACTGGCAATTGTGGATCAACAGCTGCTGCTGGCGCTCGTTGAACAGCTTCCGTCCACCCCCGTTGTTGTCTGGAGCGCGCGCACTCATCTTGTTGCTCGAGCGAGCTGAGATTTCAAACTTCCAGCACTCCTGCACCATACTCTCGCAGATTTTGTCGATCTCACGGTTCATGTCGGCCAAATCCATGTTCCGGATCGACGATTTCGCAATCACCTCGGTGAAGTGCTCCTGCTTGGACTGGAACGACGTGTAGAGAGCTTCAATTCGGTCCGATTCCTTGTCCACAATGCTAACCAGTTTCATCGTCGCAGCTTGGATCTCGGCGTGATTCTCTGCCTGGAGCGCCATCATTTGAGACTCGACGCTGTTTTGTCGTGTCATCATCTCTTCTTTCGCGGTGTGGAGACTGTCCAGCGAGCTGTTCATCTCTTTGTTTTCCTGGCACTGCGTGCGGAAATTCCGCTCCACTTCCCCTTGGGTTTCCTCCAGATCCCTCTTCAATGACGAGATCGTGTCCTCTGTGTGGAATAGCTGGTTCTTCACCACGGCGAGCTCGTTTTCCACATTCCGGTTGGTTTTATCCAAGTCTATTTGCAATGTGTGGGTGTGTTTCTGCAACGCTGCGATTCGGTGGTCAGCGCTCTCGCTGTAGTCATGGAACTCCTTTGTGAGGGCATCTCCGCTCTGCATGACGTGCTGCAGATTGTAGGACAGCCGCATGCTTTCTTCTGAAAGATTGCTCATGTTGCTCAGGATACGATCAACCGAGTCGAATACTTGGGTAAACTGCGCGCGATTCTGGTCCTCTGTCGTGGCGTTCTGCTTTTGGATCATCGTAATCTTTTTCGCCGAGTCAACGACGGTGAGGGATACAATGTCCAACTTCCCTGCCACAGCCTTGATTTCGCTGTCCAGGTTTTGGTTCACGACCCCCACCAGCGTGTTGTTCACGGCTTCGACCTCGCTGCGCACAATCGCGACTCTTTCTGCGATTCGGGAGACCGTTTTTGTCTCGAGCTCGCTGCGAAGTTGGTCCTGGGTCGCAAAAGACGCCTTCACCTCCACCGAGAGCTGGTCAATGAACTTTTGTGTGTCCTTGAAGCCTTTCATTTTCTCTTCGACAACGCCGAGGGCGTTTGTATTCGCAATCATTTCCTTGATCGTCTCCTCCAGCTCTTTCTGCATCTCGCTCGATCTCTCCTGTGCGTCCTGCTGTCTCTTGGTCAAGTCAACTACCAGCTCTTCGAGCCTCCCTTGCTTCCGCGTCAGCAGCTGGATCGTTTCTCCATTCATGCTGTTGATGTCCTCCTGTTCTGTCCGCGACGACAGTAGATCATCGAGGAGCTGATTTGACCGCGTCTCAACTTCGTCAAGCGTCCGCTGCCGATCGATTTTCATCTGCTGCGCGATGCGCTGCTCCGCGCCGATCAGATCGTTCCTTGTGATACAGGCGCGCAACGCTTCGTTCAGCTTGTCCACTTGGCTCTGCACGACTCCTTCATGCTTACTGTTGCGCGCTTGCACGACCGCGTCTCGTCGCTTGATCTCGGACTGGAGCCTCGCGACCGTGTCTTTTGCGTCTCGGAACGCATCATGGAGTGTTGAAAAGTCGTTGGTCTGCTTATGAATCGAATCCCATAACGGCTTCAACATAGCTTCAAAATGGACAGAGGAATGGTGTTGTGTCTCGTCCCCGCCAAAGAGCGCAGCAGTCACTGTAGCTGCGTTGAGGTTGGCGTTAAGCTCTCGCGACGAGTCTCCCGTCACCACTGCTACGCCCAACTTTGAACGGGCTGCGACGGAGTTGCGATGTGAGCCCGCACTGCGCAAACCACTGGTAGATAAGCGGTGATGCGGCGTCGGATTGTACCCGCCGCCACCGCCACCGCCACCGCCACCGCCACCGCCACCGCCACTGCTCGCATTACTGCTGCTGGTGCTTTGCTGTAGTAGGATCTCGTGCCGCAGATCAAGCACTTCTTTCTGTAGATAGTTGACTTGGTCCTGGAGCGCCTGGCACTCGACGACCGAGTCGACACTGCCCGCCACCTCGGTGAGCGCCTTGAGCAGCCACGGGGGCAACGCGGTACCGCTTAAAAGCTCGTTCTTCTCGATCGCCTGCACCTGCGCGCGCAGCTTCCCGATGACGTCGACGAGCGATTCCTCGTTGAGCAGCAGGTCGGGTGAGTTACGCCATGTCAGACGCGTCGAGTTCTCGATCCCGAACTCCATCTTCATGCTCTCACGACCCTCACGCTTGCGATCTCTGAGACTGGTAGTGGGATCAGTAGCAGCGCATAACGAGCGCCGTTCTTGTCGTCAATGCGCGAGCGCTTCCTATTTGTCGGGTGGCACCGCCTGAGCAAAACAAAGTAGTTGTAGTAGCGCAGCGTAAAGCAGATACATGGGTGTGTAAATAGAGAAACGTGGTTACAGGTGGAATTGAGGGGAGCTATAAATATGCGTGGAAGTATAATGAACGCACTCGTTCTCATGCACACAGAGATACTCATACATGAACCCATGGCGGAGGAGTAAATGCCTGCATATGCGTGGGTGTCCCCGCCTCGTGCGCGTCCTGGCGCTGCCTGTTTGTGATCCCAAACTGCCTATTGTTTGTTTGTTGTGTCCACATCTGTACCACTTCGTTGCAACTTCCACCTTTCTCACAAGAGTGACAGACATCAAAAGGGAAGAGTATCGCTGCTTTAAAATAGTGACACCATTGTGCACTGGTAAACCAGCTCCAGAGATTATTCGGACAGTTCTCCAAAGCGGGTTGGCTAAGCCGGGCGTGCGTGTATTTGCACAGAGTCCATTTGGTACGTGGCTGAGAGCATATTGGTAGCATGCAACTCCATGTGATTTGCTTTCCATGGGATTCCCCATTGACACACGAATCCATTACCAACGGCGTCAGGTCAAGCAGAGAGACCATGTGCTTGTCGCAGTAATCCCCAGCTGCTGGTGCGCGAACAGCTACTGTTCATCCGGGGCTTCTTCAAGTCATCTGCAAAGCGACCGGCTCAAGTGTCAAGTGCTGCCATTTTGGGATGGAAGTGGCGAAATGCTGCAGCAAAAGATAGGGAGCAAACGATCCCATGGCTTTTGGTTTGAGTGCGTATTTGGCAGCGTGAGGAGAGGGCATCAAGCCAGTCGGGCGACCTCCACCTTTGCAAACTGAAAATACTGCTTTGATTTGGTTTGTGTCGCTTGGTTGTTTCTATTCGAGATGATACGGGAGCATCTGAACAAAAACAGGACATATCTCTCTAAAGTTCAGCTGTCGAACTACAGTATGCAAAATTGAGGACTGCAGATCACCTCCGAAGTGCAGACACGAATGGCGAGATGGCTCTTGAATACCTCTCCTAGACTGAAATTTCTATCTCAACGCAACTATGTGATCGCCAAAAGCCTCCCCATGACATGCATGAAATGAAATGAGCTGAACTGAGATGGATGGCTCTCAAAAGCTCTTCTGGTTGAACCTGAACTTGATCGACACATATCAGTACACTCGCTCTGCAGCATAACCAGGCCAGATTTGATTTCGTCCGTCACTTCCAGCAACTGGCGTTTTGATCGACCTTCTATGTTTCCATGCATATAGAAAGGGTATTCATTCACACAGTAAAGGACAAATACTAAAATCAATTTTAACTGACCATGCGGCCCACGTACATGCGTTCATAGAGGTAGCCGGGCTTCCATTCTGCCTTTCCATACAAAACAGGTGGCCGTGTGCGAGAGAACGCGATTGTCCTCTCTGTGACTGAAGGCCTCGCCTGGCGTTCCCATCCGACTCGCGCTGCTTGTGTGTGCGTGTGGAGTGCGAGATGACGGTCTGCGCCAGTGTAAACAAGTCTTCTTCCTTCCTTCCATTAGAGAACGCAACGCGGCTCCAGTCGAGTCGATAGACCATCAGAGCGACTGCTAGCAATATGGCGCGTATGTGCAGGTGGCAGGCGCTCGCGGCACTCATCGCGGCGCTGCAGCTCGCGTCTCCCCAGGTACTCGCGAGCACGGGCAACGGCACGTCCATGACCATCGGTGGTAGCAGCCCGACCAGCGACGACAGCACCAGCAGTGGCAGTGGGAGCTCCACGGCCACGCGCCGAGACCTCCTGAACCTCGAGGCGCGCTCGGGCCTCCGCACGTGGGTGGACCCGTCCACGCCCATGGACAAGCAGGTTTACGTCTCGTCACGCGGGGACAAGTGGGACCTGGTGATGAGTGATGAGTTTGGGCTCACGAACCGGTCGTTCAAGCCCGGCGACGACCACCTCTGGACGACACTCGAGAAGCCTGACGGCGTGAACGGCGCCCTCGAGCTCTACTCGCACGACATGGCGTCCGTCGTGTGCGACCAGAGCGACGCGGACAAGAACGTCTGCTATCTGTCGATGAAGGTCATCGACGAAGTGAACACCATCTCGATCTACAACCAGTACACGCGGCCGCCGGCGTTCCAGAACTCCACTTTCGTATGTACTTCTATTACTGTCGCTATTGCTTGGTACTGTGTCGTGTACTGACCGTGTTTGCTGTTACTGCTACAGTTCTACCGCGCGGCGATGCTGCAGACGTGGAACAAGTTCTGCTTCCAGGGCGGAATGCTCGAAGTACGCACGCAGCTGCCCGGTGCCGTGTCCAAGGCGTCGCAGAACCCGGACATCGCTAAGGGACCGAACGCGCGCACAACCGCGAACGAGTATTACCCGACGTGGCCCGGCGTCTGGATCATGGGCAACCTCGGTCGCGCCATCTTCAGCGCGTCCACGCAGCGCATGTGGCCGTTCTCGTACAACCAGTGCGATGAGCGTGTGTTCCCGTCGTACAACCAGCGCATCAGCGCGTGCAACGCGACGCCGGGCCACGGACTGAACCCATACCAAGGTCGCGGCGCGCCCGAGATCGATCTCCTAGAGGGCGGCGGTCTTGGCATCTCGTCGTCGATCCAGATCGGTCCGGGGCTCGCGCCAAAGTTCCGTCGCGTGGACGTCAACCTGACCACGGACGAGTACTTTGGCTGCTTCTACTCGGGCACGTGCAAGACACCCGGCGCCAACCTCCCGAACGTCCCCACGAAGGTTTACGCGGACCGCAAATACCAGTCCTGGTACGCGGGCTTGCGCTACGGCGCCAACGACTTTTGCGAGCCGAACAAGAACTTCACGCAGTCGTACGCGAAAGTCGCGGCGTCGCTGAAAGCCGGCATCACGGAGAACGCGTGCACTCTGGAGACGTGCCCAGCGCCTTTTGACGTGCTCGCCGACACCGGGTACATTGACGGCAACGCGTCACTCGGTCGCTGGAGCATCAACGAGAAAGGCACGTGCTTCACGGCGTTGAACGCGTACCAAGGCGCGTTCCTGTGCGACCCGGACAACCAGAGCCTCGTGTGCAGCTCGCCGCGTAACAGTACGACGCCGCCGACAAACACGATGGCGGCGTTCGACTACCAGATGGACGCGCTCTCGGCCAATTGGCCCATCCATGTCGGTGCATACACAAGCTTCGTGACCTACCAGCTGGAGTGGGTCACGGGCGACGAGGGCTATATCCGCTGGATGCTACACGGCACGCCGATCTTCGAAATCCCGGCTGAGTCCGTGACCAACGTGGGCCAGGACTCGACAAAGTCGAACCCAGTGCGTACGTTCCTAGAAGAGCCCATGTACATCATCCTCAACGTCGCGCTCTCGCAGTCGTGGTCGGCGAACCCGCCCAACATCGGCAAGCCCTGCCGCGGTGACGGCAAGAACGCCAAGACGAACCGCATCTGCGACAGCTTCCCCATGTACATGAAGATCGACTACGTACGACTGTACCAGGACCTCTCGGCATCGTCCAACATGGCGCTCGGATGCGATCCGCAGACCCACCCGACTCGCCAGTGGATCCTCGACCACATCAAGGACTACACGGACGACGTGAACGTGCACATTGATGTGAACGGCGGCGCGCGCTGCCGCTCGAGCCGGGACTGCACGATCCCGTGGTCGCCCACGCTACAGTTCCAGACGGGCTTCTGCAACTCGCGCTCGGTCTGTGAGTGCTCGAACCAATACTGGGGCGGTCCGCGTTGCACGCACCAGCTTCAGGAGACGTCCTCAAACGGCGGTAGCGCTCTGTCAACTTACGGCCCGCCGCTTTCGGCTGCAGTCATCTTTGCGTCCGTCGCGCTGGTCGTGACGCTGATCGTCATGATCATCTTTGCGCGCAAGCGCCGCGCGAAGCTGACCGCGCAACTCGTGAAGGAAGAGAAGTCCCGCGCGCGACTGGACCCGGCGGACGAGGTCTCGAGCACCAAGGCGCACCTCATGTCGCTCGACTACGAGGAAGCTGAGACGACCAAGAACGTCGGCTACAACCTAAACCAGTACTAATAACGTCAAACAGGAAGCTAGATCAGCGACTGGCTGGCTGGTGTAGATTTTTGCTTTTTGGCTCGCACCCTGATAAGATGATGATGGTGATGATGAAGAGAATAAAGACCCCTGTATACAATTTTACCTTTTGGCGATACCCGCTATACTGCGCTACCAACACATTTTCACCTCGGTCAGTGAAACCAGACTCCTTTCTGTCCGTTCACAACACGCTAAGGCATACTACAGCACAGAAAAATGGAAAGCTTGTCGTATCAAATGTCATCATTTTCCATTCATCACTTCCTTATCTTTTCTGAAGGTCGTCGCCCATCGTTGTCAGTCAGCCTTTCTCTCAGGCAAATGCAATCCAGTAAATCTGATGCAAACGACGGAGGGTCTTACGCGTGGAGCTTGTCTGCGCGTCGGAAGAGGCTGTCGACAATGTTGCCGACGTTTTCGATCACGCCCAGACCCGAAGTGTACGTTTTCTGTGAGAATATTGTCATCACACACGCACAACAACAGTGTTAGTCAATGCATTTGATGCATACATTATGCGGACAAGAACTAGACGATTACGTACGTCTTCCATCGGGCTCTCGTAGACGATGAGCTGGCCCTTGCCCTGGTCTAAGATGCCGTGGAACTTGTGGTCCAAGATCATCTGAGAGAGCCTGAAGAGGGGAACAAGCGAAGAATGCGCACAATTATGGTCAGCATCGAAGAGCTACGAGCCACAAAATCCCTCAAATTATCGTCAGTACATACTTGAGCTCGATCTGCGGCAGCGGGAGCTTGATCAGCTTGGCAACGTGCTCAATCTCGACGCACGAGAACGGCAGGATGATCTTGATGAGGTTGCTCTCCAAGAGCTGCTCGTACAGCTTGCCCAGGTGCGTCTTGATCAATGGGTCTTCCACCAACTCTGTAACATTAGACAACAGGTAAGACAAAAACCACATTCCAGCAAAAATCAGCAACTTTGTCTAAGCAAATCTAGCATTTCTGCATGAACAAACCACAACAGCATCACTCAACGTACGCGCGGCGTATTTCTTGGTCGCTTCCTCGAACATCTGCAGCGAGCGCTGCTCGTGGGCCTTCGCCACCGCCTGCAGTGCCTCGACGTCGATGCCGATGAACTTGATCGCCTGCTTGCTGTTCACAATGTTGTTCACGTCGCTAGCGCCGCCACTCGCGATCTTCGAGAGTAGCATGTACTTCAAGCAGCTGAGCGCCTCCACTTCGTCGATCGTCGCGAGCGCTTCAAACGCCTCAAAAAAGTACGAGTACGCGGTCTTGTAGTCGTGCTCCTCGGCGTGCAGGATACCTGACATGTTATCGATCTGCGCCTGCGTCTTCGGCACGACGTAGATCGCGTTCGAGATACTTCGCGCCGCCGTCAGCGCCGCCTTCGCCTTGGGCACGTTGCGCAGCGCGTGGTGCAGCTTGCTCTCGACCAAGTGAATCTCTACGAGCAGCTGCTTATCGTCGAGCTTCTTGATCTCGCGCAGCAGCTTGTTGATCAGATCCAGCGCAATCTGGAACTTCTGCTGCTGAAAGTAGCTGAGAAATGAGCACAATAGTTGATATCAGTTAACCAATCCAACACAACAAGGCGTTTAGCATGTAATACCAAAGCGCACTCACATTGATGCCAATCGCGCTTCAACGCGCTGACGCAAAAACGTGTGCTTCTCGCGGTTGCACCACTCGATCGAGTCGAGGCACAGATCCGCCTGAAGCTGCAGTGCCATGTCCGTGTCCAGCACCTTCACCTTGGCGACCATGTCGATAATCGTTCGCACTACAGAGCATCCATATTGAAATGCACACATTGACGTTAGACAATACTCATGGCCAATAGCTATAAAGCTCCATTCCTGTTCACGCACCGATCTTTCCAGTCTTCGCCTTCGGGACAGTCGCAAAGTATGGTCGCAGCGACTGCAACAGCGTCGCCAGCTCCTTTTCGCGGCTGCACATAACACATAGCAGCAACACAAGAGGTCATTCATCAATATACTAGCAACATTGAGCGTCACAGACGAATCACACGCAGCGTCTTGTCATTCGTGTTCGTACCCGTATTGGATGTACAACTGGCCGAGCTTGTAGATCGAGTGCTCCTTCACGCGCTGCACTTCATCGCTTGACGCATCCTTCGTATCTGCACGCAGTCAGCCAAGTCATCCAGTTCATTATTAATATGTGATCCACACGCACATACACCCTGCATTCATTCACACAGGAGCGAGAGCAGCAAGCAAGATGAAGAAAATCTTTGGTTACCGTTGTACGAGAGGATCTCCTGGTAGAGCTGGATCGCCTCATCCGGCTTGGTCAGCTCCCCCGCGTCCTCGAACTTGATCTGCAGTGGGTGCACCACCTCCGGCTCCGTCATCTCCACGTCCTGTGCCGTCATCCTGGTTCTGCTTCTGCTTGTCTTCTTGTGGAGCTGCTTCTCCTGCTTTCTCTCTTGAGATTGAGAGTCTCTGCGTGCAGCTTTTTGCCTTCAGATCCTAAATCCCCCCTGGCAGGCAATCTTTTTCTGCTGTTTCGGCTTAGCCTTTTCAATTCAATCAACCAATCTGTATGGTATAAAGAATAGATAACACAAATTATCAAATAAAAGAGTAAATTCAAAGGCTGCGTGAGGCTAAAGCCAGATCAAATCTTTATACAAGTAAACAGAATATTGCTTTAAGAAAAATAATACCTTGGAGGTTTTCATCGAGATGCAAAATACACCCCTTTCGAAATCGATTGCTCTTATAGATGTGTGTGTATCTGTTTAGCCAGGGCTTACTGTCGGAATGGCTGACGCTACCAAAGCATAGAGCTACACTCACTCGCTCATTCACTCACTCATCCATCAATCAATCAATCAAGAAAATGGCGATGGCGTCCGCGATGCGCAGAGCTCTTGCTGTCGGCACCAAGCGCGCTGCGTCGTCGCGATCAATTGGCCGCGCACTCGCACAACCGCGTGCCAGCAGCGCCTCCAGCGCATGGAGTCAGCGCGCGTCGTTCTCGACGGAGAAAGTGACGTTCACGTTCATCGACGCAGAGGGCGAGTCTGCGACCGTGTCGGCGACGCCAGGGCAGTCGCTGCTGGACGTCGCGCACGAGAACGACATTGAGTTGGAAGGTGTGTATAGCGATGCAGCGCCAGCGCCTCTTTGTCTGTGTGGTGTGTGTGTGTGCGTATATGCGTGTGTGCTGACTGTGGGCGATTTGGTTGTTATCAGGCGCCTGCGGAGGTGAGCTTGCGTGCTCGACGTGCCACCTGGTGTTTGAGAAAGAACTTTTTGACAAGCTACCGGAGATCAGCGAAGAAGAGGAAGATATGCTCGACCTGGCGTGGGGACTCACCGACACGTACGTGCCATATTCATCCCCACCCATTGGGACACCTGTAGTTGAAAGGCGAATGCTGTATTAACGCGCATGTCTAACATCTCATGCATCAACAGGTCTCGCCTGGGCTGCCAGATCAAGGTGACAAAGGACCTCGAGGGCGCCACTGTACGCGTGCCAGACGAGGCCAACAACCTGATGTAGACACCTTCCAGGCTCCAAGGCTCTCTCTTTTTGCGCGCTCAACAGCAACGGTGTTGCTGCTATTTTCTCTCCCCATCTCAAAGCCCAGAAAAACAATCACAAGACCTAGAATCACGACCAGTGAATGACTGGCAAAATCATGCTAACCACCAACCTACTTTGTGTTTCAAGCCTTTGGGATTTTCTATTGTACATGTTCCTATTGTATGCTAACCCTTATACCTTTACAGCGCGCTCAAGATGGACTGAGACGATTTGCGCCGATTCACCTGGGTCACCCGACCCTCCATGTCCTCCAGCAGCACTGAGAGCGTCTCCTGCCGCTGGATCAAAGCGTCAATCTTCGTCTGGATGCTCTCTAGGTCGCCCTCGGCCGCCAGGTTGCGGTACGAGCCCGTGTTAAGCTGGCTGATGCGGTTCAGCGTCGTCTCAGGGGCGGGCATCGTGATCTCGCGCGCCGTCTTCTCGTCCATGTCGGCTGGGATCGTGGCGGCCATCTTGTCCAGCGACGATGACGAGCTGGTTCGCCGCACAGACGGCCGCTCCGTCTCTGTGGGCTTGCGCCGCGAGCGCCGCTCGACGATCTTCGCGATCCGCTGCTTCATGGCCGGAAAATGCGCGAGCGCGATGAGGAACTTCTCGCGCGTGAGCATGCGCAGCTCGCAGAAGCAGAGCGTGCGCACGCTCGCTGTGCGCAAACAGCTTTGGTTGAGGATCGCCATTTCCCCAAAGTACTGCTTCTGGCCGAGCAGTCCCAGTTGCACGCCCTCTTTCACGATCTCCACGACGCCGCGGAAGATGAAAAACATCTCCTCGCCGATCTCGCCCTCCAGGATCACCTCCTCCATGGGTGGGAAGCACACCATGCGCATGCTGAGCGCGAGCTCCATGAGGAAGTTGTGGTCCGCGCCCATGAAGAACGGCATCTTGCTCAGCACGCTGTCATTGATCGCGAACGCGATCTTGGAGCGCAGCAGCGCCGAGAGCTCCGCGAGGATCTTGGCCTCGTTCGAGAGCTTCGACTCGGTCGACATGCGTGCGTTGAAGAAGAACTCGCGGATCTCAAAGCGCAGCTGCACGGGTAGCTGGCGCGCCTCCATATAGTCGTTGAGCTCGTCCATCTTGAGGTGGAAGACCCCGTCGGCCGCGTTCAGATTGGCCACCATCGCCACGACGTTCGTGATGCCGTATGCAAAGATCCACGCGCCGACGACCATGGCGATGATCGCGAAGATGCGCTCGCTGGTCGTGTACGGGTGGATGTCCCCGTAGCCCACTGTGGTCCTAATGAAGGACCGAAGCATGACGGTGAAGAGCCTCATTGAGTGGTTTCTTCATGGCTTTACACGCAGTAACCTATATAACACAGAACTCACATGGTCATGATCGCCCAGTAGAACGCCGTGACGTACTTCTCGTACAGCCCCGCGGTCTCAATGCCGCTCGCAGCGACCCAGCCGCTAGTGCTGGCATCACCGATCAAATAGAAAAAGCAGCTACCCTCGCACACAAGCACATGGGTAAAACAATGTTACTGTGTGATGGAAAATGGTCGACACTGAGCCATTGGAGATAGATAGATAGACAATCACCTGAGCCAGTGCGAGGTGAAGCAGACCATGAAGCAAAACTTGACGATACTGCTCACAGTCGATCGCAGCAGCAGCGCGTACTCTAACCTGGACGTTGATTGAACATAGCGTTAGTCCACAATTTTGACTATTTTCGAACCTGGTTCTCACACAAATAAATGACAAATCCTCCACCTATTGAGAATGCGCAGGATCGTGAGCATCCGGAAGAGCCGCAGCAGTCGAAAGAGGCGAAAGAGTCTCGCGAGCTGCGGTACGCGCGAGTACGTGCCCTGGATGAGGTAGATGGGGAACGCGGAGATGAGGTCGACGAGGAACCACGACCGGAGGTATTTGGAGCCGATCTTGTGCAGACGGTACTCTATCCGCCCATTGGTCTCAAACGCCGAAAGGAATGTCACGCACTGAAAGAGAGAGACCAAACAACTTTTGTTTAGTACCATAAAGGAACTCAGATCAGATGACTCAACGAGCAAGTGCTGTACAATGTCGGCGATGAAGAACGCGTCGACGAAGCGCTGGAAGTCCTCGATCCACGTGATGGACTCAGGTATGGAGTTGCCGAACGCGATCTGGAACTAACAGAAATCGATACAAACAGAGGGCGTTAGCTTCACGCACGGTTAGCAACATACCGCGATTGGGCAACGCAGAGGCGGTGACTTCGAACCGGAATAATGACAGCGTTGTCTACAATCACACACATCCACGTAAGCTCATCTATCGCCACAGCAAGGACCCAAGCCACCCCTCTCAACGGGAATCAAACTCACATGAAATGAGCGCGACCGAGAGGATGTCCCAGCGTAACCTGAACTTGCCGTGGGGCGAGATGATGTAGAGCGGCAGCGTGGACTCTTCGCGCTCCTGCTCCTTCTGGAACATGCGCGTCTCGTCCTGTGACACGGCCTCGACGAAGCTCAGCGCCTCCGCTGTATATGATAGCAGCATTGTGGTTAGCAGCCACTTTGGTCAGTGGGACGAATGCTAGCGATAGCGGCTTGGATAGACAAATACCCACCGGGCGTGAGTTCGTCCATGTCCTTGTCCAGCTGGTTATCGTGTACGTCGACTTTGGACGGCGCGATGGCCACTTTGGCCTTGTTCTTGAGCTTGCGCACCACTTCTTTCGTCGTAATGAGCCGCTGGAAGCTCGTTTGGAAGTGCGTCTTTTCGGAAAGCTACTCGTGTCATTGCGTTCAGTAGAGACAATACGCAATTAGCCATATACTACATGCCAGCATTGCCATTAGAGCAAACATCCCAAAGCGTACGATCTGCTTGGCGGCCTTGGCGCGCAGCTCGTTCTGCGCGATGCGCATTTCCTCAATCGGCGACAGCCCTGTCAGGTGCGCGCGCTCCGCCTGCCGCACCATGAACGCCGACTGCGTAGTGCTGTTGGTGCGGCTGTAGTCTATGTCAGTCGCCACATCAGTGGTGGCGGGGCCAGCACTCTTCCCTGCTGCTGCTGTCATTCCTGAGGATCCTACTGCGGTCGAAGCCATACGCTCCGGGACGGGGGTCGTGACGAGACGACCGAGGAGCGCTGTCGACGTGTGCTCCTGGTGCGCGACAGAGTCGCTGCCGTGGTTCATAGCTCGCTACGCAGAGCGCCTCGTGGTGTCGGCGTGTGACGGAATGTGCCAATGCCGCTTTTCAGAGCCGCTTGTGCATTTGATGCCGCTATTATTGTGACATTAGTGTACGTGCCAGCGTGTCGTTTCATGCTCCCAGATTCCGTCTCAGCGGACTGGAGGCTTGTGATCAGCTGGACAGAACGAACGGAAGGACAGGTGAAAGAGGGGGTGAAAAATTGTACCGTAAATGCGGAAGTCGGCTATTTGGAGTGAGCCACAGATGTTGAGCTTGAGGCTTGTCAAGAGAGAGAGAGATGATCACAACGCTCGTTGGGCGAGCAAATGGGCAAAGGTCGTTCACATACAGTGCTGCTAAAAACTATAGGCGCACCCATACTTTTGCAAACATGCAGCCAAAAAATAATTGTCTAAAAACAAAGCTCAGCTCAAAGACTTGATAAAGTGCCCGACAAAAAATAAGAAAAAACGAAAATTGCCCGCCATTTTCTAAAAATTGCACTTAAATCGGAGCAAATAACACTAAACGAAAGAGGAGACAAA
The DNA here is from genome assembly GCA_038050675.1 of Globisporangium cylindrosporum. NCBI lineage: Eukaryota > Oomycota > Peronosporomycetes > Pythiales > Pythiaceae > Globisporangium > Globisporangium cylindrosporum. Next base: position 2,041 of record JALBZD010000224.1, on the reverse strand, counting down.
AATACGTTGATCTGTGCAACTTTTGCGTCAACCGGCGAAATGGTCCAAAATAGTGGGTACAATTCTAAAAATTAGGTACCGAGAGCGCGACAAAAAGATAAGAAAGAGCGCAGTTTTATGCTGTTTAGACTTCGAAAACGCTGTGACTCTAGAATTTTCGCTGTGCACGGGTAAAGATAAGCTATTGCGCATCATTTGCGTTTTTTCTTGGGCCTCTCAACGATACCTAGAGGCACCGTTTTGTCGGTGAACGAGCGGCAACTCATCACGGAAAAATGTGCGCTCCGATGGACGCTCCAAGCGATCGCAAACGAGCTTTAAACGCTCTACAACTGTTATCCACGCATACCTTAAGGATCTTCGAGCGTATGCAACGCGAAAGAGCCCAGACAGGCTGCGTAAATTGACTGATCGGGACGTTCGTCACATCAGGAAGACTGCCAAGCAGCACGCCATTACCGCTCCACGCGTGAAAGCTACCATCAACGCCTCGGTCTCCACGAGGACCGTTCAGCGCATACTAAAAGCTACTCCTCACCTACGGTACCACAAGCGCAAAAAAGACTCCACACCTCAAGGCGAGCTATCGCACGGCCCGCGTCAAGTGGGCCCGGGATAGGATCTGCGAGTAGACCGATTGGGCGTCTGTGATCTTCTCAGACTAGAAGAGGTTTAATTTGGACAGCCCCAATGGGTTCCAGTATTATTGGCACGACTTGCGCGAGGGGGAGATCTTTTTCAGCCGCCAGAACGGTGGCGGGTCGCTCATGGTCTAGGGCGTCTTCTCGGCCAAAGGGAAGACACGCCTCGGTACGCTTATAGGCCGTCAGAACTCATTTGACTATCAGCAGACGCTCACCACGCATCTGCTACCGTTCGGCGACGATGTTCACGATGGGCGCTACGTGTTTCAGCACGACAACGCGAGGGTTCACGCGTCGTGGTCGACCAAAGAGTTCTTGAGCGACCTGAATGTGGCGGTTCTGGACTGGTCCGCCGTGTCCCACGATCTCAATCCCATTGAGAACCTATAGGGAATCATCTCGCGAGCTGTTTGCGATGGCGGCAAACAATATCACTCCGTGGAAGAGCTAAAGGAGGCGGCACTGAAGGCACAGAACGAGATCCCCCAGGTGTGTACTCCGTTACATCTGGGGTTACACCGCAGTAACCTCAGCCAGCCGAATTCACATTCATGCAACAATGGTTACCCTCGTGTAACAATGGTCACCCTCGTGCAACATTGAAAAGGCCGAACCTGAGGTTCGCCGTACTTAGCCGTGGGATTTATGATGCGAGCCAAAGGGAGACCAAAGAGTCAGGTGCACACTTAGCTGCGCCTGGAGCCAGCATGATCTGCGGCTCCTCTCATTGGCCATAAAGGCGGGCGAATAGCCAATCAAATACACTGAGCTCGTACAGCCAGTCAATATAGGGCTGTTTTGATCTAGCAATAGGACATACAAATTCGTAGATAGTGATAACCCGTCATTTGGCTCACAATGAACAGTTACAATTTCCCCCTTTTTAATCAAGTGGTGAAAACCCAAGCCTTCTACCTACGTTGCTCTGTCAAAACAGGCAATAGGACCGCAAAGGTATTGCAGATCCACCACGTCACGAGTCCTTGCGGAAGGTGTTCGTCACACGCTTCCTCACTCTGTGCACTGTGCTGCGTAACTCGGATACACCCGGTTACAAAAGGTCTCTGCACTAATCAGTACAGAGTGTTGGCGTTCATGTACTAATGAAGTACAGAATGATGGTTCCTGCTTTGGGGAATCTCGCTGGTGACCCACACGACGTGTTACTAGGGATTGAAGTGATGACGCGAGCGAATCACTTCGCAGGGAACTTTCCACAGAACTTCAAGTTCAAGGTCATATGGGTTGAACCCCAGTGTACACAAGGTTTTATATATCAGTTTAGTAGGTTTACCTTCACATGAGCAGGTTTTATTCATAAAACCTCTAGGAACCCTTGAATCTAATTAGGGGTAGCGACATGAACCATAACAGTTTTTCAATTCAGTTACAAATTT